>VXAY01002192.1:142458-298418 GCA_013399855.1 Oxyruncus cristatus | reverse complement strand
AAGTTCAAGTTAGTTTATTCTGGTATTAGGAGCTGATAAGGAAATGTCTTCAGCCTTGCTTGCTTGGGATCTCTAGGTATAAGTTTAGATGGATAATATTTAGTCTGTGCTACTGTAAATCCCAGTGTGGGGCACAGCAGGATGTCCAAAATGATCATGCTCCTAAGCAAGGATGTGTGGCAAGGATAAGGGTCACAAATCAGAGCACTCCATGGAGTCCTCTGCTGCGAATGGAAACGCAAAATCTCACATCACCTCACAGCATCGCTACTTAAAGGGGAAAATGAAACAAAAGAGGGTAGGATATGCAGGGTTAAGCATGCATGGAGTCCATTTTGTACATTTTCACATGATGACCCAGAAAAACTGTTATGTTTAAGATCAAAGATCATTTTGGTATCCTGCAGATGGCATTTTGAGTAACTCATGGTTACTCATGACTACCAGGCAGGCAGTCTTATTAATGGAGATGGTTTTGAGACATTCTAAAGGTGTAAGACACTGGATAACCCTTTCTGATCAAACAATCTCATTGTATGTAGACTATTATAAAGTTATCATTAGGCTATACCCATATTTATTTTTGGATTGCACCAAAAGAAATTTTGTTCATCTTCAAAGTCTGATGACTCGTGTAATGATTGTTAGCAACAGTAGACTTAGAGAGGTTTCCATGCAAAGGCTCATAGAATCTGAAGTTTTAGTTATGTAACATTTAGTTATGTATTCATTGTTGCTCTTCCTTGTCTGATAGTTAAAAAAGAAAAGGAAGACCAGGATTCCTGATGAGAGTCATGCCTATTGTGTGACTATTATATATGTTTAATCACAACCATTCTGCTTTCTCTTCTTCAGTCTGTTCAATTTTTTTTCCCAGGAATTTATCACTTCTTGGAGCCCCATATTCTTCTTTGACCTGCCTGTGAGTGCAATTCAGATTTCATGTCTGACCAAGGTGTATAGACTCATAGACACTGATGGTAAATTACAGCTGATTTTAATTAAATAAACACTGAATTGCTTTTTTTGCACAAAGCTCACACCTTTAGATATACATAATAGTGGAAGACTATGAGAAATAGAATTAACTAAAGAGTTATCAGGAAGTCTGCAATAAAAGGTATAGCGTGTAATTTTTCCAACCTAAGGCAGCTTGTTTCAGTTCACTTGAATACTTGATTGCTTTTATTCTGAATTGGACGTTTAGGGAATCTTTTCAAATTTATGGGAGATATAATTCCTAGGGGAGAATGAGAACCTTAGGGTTGTTGTAACAAATCCTGCAGTAAACACTGCAGCATCAATTTACCTGTCTCTCTTCCGTTTCAACATACTGTAATTCATCATATAAATGATACAGGTTACGTCCACTTAGAACCTCATGAGTTCTTGAAGATCAGACCATTTTATATCTGGAATGACATTTTTTTTTTTTAGAGTACAACATGAAACATTCAAAATTTAATACTTATCCAACCTTTCTGGATATGGTTTCCTGACTCAGTAGCCATGTACACATTAACTCATGACTACCAGGCAGGACAGGACTTGCTTGCTTTATTGGTAGCAGTATAAACTTACACAGGTATCAATCACCTCTAGGGCCTGAAACATGCAGTCTCTCCTCATTATTGAAACACAGCACAGTACAGCACTCTGAGGGCTACATCATGCCTTGTACATCATCAGGAACGAGGTGTTGAGGGATAACACTGTAACCATGAACTCTGAAGGCTTTCCCAGTCAGTGCACCCTGTCTGCCATGATATGTCACACTAGAAGAAAAGGCAATGTACACCTTTTCGTTTGCTGAGCTTTTCCCCTCAGAGGCTTAGATGAGTGTAGGAACATGGGCCTAACTTCCTATCTGATCAACTCAATTAGCTCTTATTAATGAGAAAGGAGACAGTCAGTTGTTCTGATTGGGCTTCTCATCAAGCCATGACATTTGGTAATAAAATTTCCTTACTTGATTTCTTGCCATTGGATACTCAGGACCAGATCCACAAATAGAAGGAGTCATAGTGTCATAGAGTCACAGAGTCATAGTGTCATTTCAAAGTTATACACAGGAGTGGTATTCAGAATATTGGGGTTTGTGCCAAAGTTGCTGAAATGTGTAAAGAGGAATGGTAGGCGTTCCACCCTTACCTATTTGAATTGCTGCCCAGAGATGCCTCTGACTTGCCATCCGCTCTAGAATGAGCCCTGGGTGTCGGTGGCTCAGTAAAGCAGTTAAAGTGGCGTAATTAGGTGGCTTTTAGGTTCCTGGATCAATCTGATATTTTGCCCAGTTTCTTGGCTGAATGTTTAAGTGAGCAAGTCAAGTGAGTTGAATAGTGAAGTGATGTTAATGGTTACGTGAGCAAGAGCAGCCTCCTTACTTACTACTTGGGGAATAGTGGCCCTTTGGGGAAGCCTGTTAGTTTCACCCCATGAGAGCAGGAAGGGTTAACCCTTCAGTGTTCACTGGGACCACTTAAGAAGTCATTTCCTTTTGGTAACAATGCAAAGCATGTGCTGCTTGTTAATACAGATGGGCAGTGAACTAGCAAGGCATATTTAAAGTCTTTCAGGGCTGTATGGTGCAGTGAGAATATGCACACTTGAACCAATCAGAGGTATGTTTGTCCACAATTTCATTACTGTTTGTGTCTGAGTTAGCGTCTTCATTAAAATGATAAGTTCCTCTAAAAGCTGCAAATGACAAGTGACCTTATAATGTAACATGGTCCCTCTTAGTCTGCAGGAAAGCATTAAATGTCAGGACTTATAATTGTAAGGATTTGATATTTATGAAGGTCAGTTCAAGTGTGAGTAATATTACATAATATTACATTTAAACGAAGATCTCTGTTCCTAGGAACCTTTCAAAAACACCCAGCTGGCAGTGCTGAAATAGTGCAATGATAGATGATGATTTTTTTAGACTTAACACGTATTGTGAATTTGCAGCTCATGTAGGGTTTGTATTAAAAGCTGACACGATATTTTAATTTAAACACAGGTTAGATTATTAAAGTTGGTGAACAGCCAGAAGTATAACAATGCTGAAGAAATGTCCATTTACTTGACTTTGGCTCTCCTTTGTTTTTATTGCTAAAATACATTAACATATTCACCTGAATTGTTACTCATTATTAATATTTTTTGTTCAAAAAATTAGCATATTTTGCCTTTATTTGAGGCTTGACTTTGCAAATCAGAATATAAGAATTTTTTTCAATCATAGAGGGAGAAGAAATCACATACCACAGGCTGTATATCTCACTGACATTAAATTTATTCAGGTCAATTCACAATTCAAAATGCTAGAAATGAAAGACTTGAAGGCGCATTTCTATTGTGTGTTTCTTGAAAAGTCAATTTCTTGGGAGATTTTGTTCCTCTGGGATCCGATGGCCACATGCTCACAAGTTATACAGTTACAGATTAAGCACCAGGTAATCTGTCTTGATGGCTGCAGAATGTGCACAGTTACCATCAGCTAGAAAACCTAACTGGATGCCCAATATCTTTTAGTGCTTGGGAGGATTATGCTTTGCATTTGTATCTTTCCTCTTTCCATCATCAGGCCATCTCATATCTAATCAGGAAAGTGTGGGAAGTGCCCATGGAAGACAGAATTGATCAGAGCGCAGTTTGATGCTTTTCCTGTTTTTCACGGTGTATTTGAGCTTCTGTGCTGGTTTACTGTAGAAGGAACATGCCTAATCATTAATGAGTTGCTTGTTCTAATTGTTGAGGTGACCACTGCACCCATTGGGACCACTGTGCTACACAGAGGGAGGGATGTACCGTCAAGGAGCCTCTCTCACAGCAAATGCCACAAAAGAAACAAGGAAGGTAGGATCTCTGGTGATTCATGACTGGTATATTGCAAGGATGGAAAACTTTTTTAGTTATGGAGAAGTTATAAGAATGAGGACAAGTTTGGAGCTGGGCTCTTTACGACTGTGGATTTATTGGTTGAGCTGTGGTTTGTTATTTGAGGAGGATTAAATGATGTGATTCTGGCTTTTTAAATTCCACGAGTCTCCTGTGGAGGGATGTAGATACCTCAAACAGCATTAATACAGCCAAATGTAGGTAGCTATAATGCATTCTAGTCTGAGCAAATTATCAGAATTCCTCATAGAGTCAGTGGAGAGACCAAGAATTTTGGGATGCAATTACTGCAACAGACCTCTAAGTTAAATGAATCATTCTCTGAACAAGTCTGTTTCTTATGTCAACAGGATTTCAAATGAATATTTCAAATTTAAATATAATTATCTATACTCTCTGTCTATGCAAGACAGTGAAACAGGCAGGGTCAGAGATAATGTGGGTGTATCTTAGGCAAGGGCCATTAATGGTTCTCCCTGGAGGACTGTTACACTTGGGTCCAGCTTCATCTTGTCTAATTACAAACATTTTACTGTTGTGTTAATTTGGAAATCGAGTCACCAGAAGTTGTCCTACGGTTTCCAGTTGACCTACAATTTCTGTTATCTGCAATAGAAAGAGACAGGTATGTTCAAAGGAGAACCTGGGACTTGGGTGGACAGAACAGCTCTCTGTAAATGCTGATTTCTGGAGTGTGCTGCCTGTGAGGCACCATGTGCTACATATGTTACAGAATACTTGCAACACCTTCAAATCCCCCTCTCATACAAAACCTCCTGGGTCCAGAGGCTTAAAAATCCCTAATCAAAATCAGAAAAATATTCAGGCATCATTAGAAAATCTGATATCAAAGTTACCTAAAGACAACTTTAAAGACATAAAGGACATATGCTTCAGGCCCAGTGAATCCAAACCTTTGTGTGAAACAGTTTTGATCAGACAGTCTCCTAACTTAGATGTCTCTTAGGAATCCCAGTTATATTCAACATACTACATCTAACTATCCTTTCTTCAGAGTCACCTCTACTTCAGCTACAATATGGCCTTCTCCTACACCTTCAGGTGGATCAAGTAACTATTTCTTTCTATAGGGAATGATTCCACAAGCAAAAGACATTGGGATGAAGAAAGGAGTATGGTTTTCCCACACATCACAGCAGAGGCAGGAAGAGAAGTGGCTGGTTTGGTCTTCTGTAGACTTTCCTTGCCCTTTCTACTTGCACTACCCCTTAAACAGCCCCATCTTCACAGGAAACAGAAGACCGCAGCATCCCTAAGTAATTCATGCTGGGAGAGGCCAACAGGAGGATAGAGCAACCCCTCATCAAAGCTTTCCCTTCCTCCCTCTTCATCAGGACTAACGTGAGAGCTGGTTGGTGTTTTAGAACGAGTATTTGCTGTGTTGGTAGTCTGCTGCAGCATATTTAACAGACTGTATTCACTGAAAAAGAAGCAGCTCATAGAAGCTCAAAGATAAGGTGAAAAATAGACAACATGTAGATCAATGCACATGTCCTACCTGAGAAAAAGCGGAAAGGGAAAAGTATCTGTCTTTCCTATCCAGAAAGGGGAAAGCATCTAATTTGACTAACGAATCCATCTAACACAAATGGGCTCACTTTGCAGCAGGACTTGAGGTGACTTCACATTTTTGGGTCATTGCAAAAGATAATTACAGTAGCTGTATAGAGGAGAGCACTAGGAGAAAAGAGGAGCCTTAAGAACACTGAGGCAGGTGGGTGATGAAAAAGTATTGGCTAAGAAGTGAGAGTTGGGAAGAAGAAATGAGGTGGAACCTTGCACGTTAAAAGGGAAAATTTTCAACTGATACAGTGAATAAGGTAAATAGGACAATATATGTAAGTGTAAAGAGGAACAATTCAGAAAAAGAAAGAGAAATTCCCTCATTAAAAACAAACAACATACAGTAAAGGGCGATCAAGTGCTTTCCACATCAGTGCAATCACACATCAGTTAGGCAATTACTAGTGTGATTGCACACAGAAAGAAGACTAGACAGAGAGGTGACTACATGGGTGACAGTTAAAAGTGCATCCTTTCTTCATAGGAGTGTTGAAGTAACTTTCAAAGTCCAAAACCACATTTTCACAAACACTGCTTGTGAAAAAAGGTTGAGCTGAATGTATTTCAGAGGTGGGGACACCTTGGCACATCTTCAGTATCGGAAGTGTATTTTGTCAGTTGTAAACCTAAAGTTTGCACAGATGCTGGGTGTGTGGGAGGTTGTGTTGGAATGGATAAAATGTGCCGGTGTGGTGGATCACAAAGTGCATCCATGCTGTCATGTGCAGTTCTGCGTAGGTACTGGTAGGTGTTTTGAGTGCTATTATCACCTTGAAAAGTACTTTCGCTGAGTTTTAGTGATTACAGTCATAGGAAAGATAATTTAGCAATTTTAAGTGTAGTCTGGATTAGGCTGCATGTATGAATGTCTGTGTAATGGCAGTCTGGATTGAACCAGCTATTTTATTTTAACAGACTGGGGTTACGAGCACAGTTGCTTTTTCAATGTTTGCTTTTGGTGTTCTGTAGGATTAAAATGGGTTATGAAAACATTGGTAAGCCCAGGCCTACAGCTCCATCATCATTCACTCTGACTGCAGAAGAACATCATGATGAGGTGAAGGACTAGCTCTGATGTATGAGAAAGAAATGCAGCATTTCCTTCTGCAAGGACCATGTGTTGTCTTTCATAGGAAAGTGTACATGCTTTTTTCCCTTTTGATCTTTATACAGTATTTTTCTGTACTGTTGAACTACACCAAATGTCTCTTTTGAGAGTCAGGCAAACAAACATTAACCTTTTGCCAACTGGTGTGAAATTAAAAAAAAAAAAAAAGAGTTTTTTAAAATCTATTTCAACTGCTTTTCTGTCAGACAATGATTGTGTAATTGAAAGACATCCAGTTGATAAAAAAGAACATGTTTTTTATTGGCAGCACAGTAACATGAGTTCAAAGACTGTATTTGCCAAGAGTGCATAACTCTATAATGGCCGGCATACTTTTACAAGTGTTCTGTGGTATTACTGACAGAAAGATCACTTTGGTCCAAGACAGATGTAAAATACTTCATTTAACAAATATTTACTCCACAATTATCTGAAAATGTAGAAAGTATAACCTGACATGTTTGAATAGCTAAAGAACCTGTTTATGGGGTATTCTATTATTATTCCTACATAAAAATCCAAAAAATATAGTTGTAGGTGAGGCTGGATGATTTAGGATACTGGTAATAGGATACAAAGCCTTTCACTTCTTGGTCAGCAGTTCAAATCTGGCTTAGGTTGGTAGGAACACAAAATGATTACTGCACTGTGTGACTAGGGTTAATCACAGGTTGGTGCCTTCTAGTTCCAGAGTCCACCACCATAATGACTAAACTGTGTGATGACCACAGGCTATTGGCACTTTTGCAGGAATTACAGTCACCGAAGAGAAGACCATGAAGGTGGTTGCAGAGATATAGGGCCCCAGCACCTCTTGAGAAGAACTGTACAGTTACCTGCTCCAGGAACCTGTCAGAAGTTTTGTTCTAACTCAACAGTGGTGGAGACAGGAAAAACTTCTGCCGGTTGAATATCAGAGAATGTCAGCATGGAAGTGTAAGGAAACATGCATGTCACTGTGGACTGTCACAGCAAGAGCCACGCTGATGGAGAACTGTGTGGCATAATTATTAACGGGTAATCAGAAGACTGGTCGAAGGGTGAGGTTTATCTCAGTTTTTGTTGGGTGTTTTGAGTTTGGGAAGTAACAGAATACTGAGGTTTTGATCAGCGGTGTACATCTTATGCTTCAAAGTGAACATAGTTGCATATATCTGTCCAACACAGAACATCATAATAAAGCTACTGACAGGCAACAACCTGTGTGCTTGGGAGCAGTTTTGGAGAATATTAGAAGTATATCAGGGATCACCTGAGAGGGTGACAGTTCAAACAGTCCTGCTCTGGTGCTAGGCCCACTCCCAGGCAGTCTTTAATTTTGTAGTGTTAGAAAAGATGTGTGACCCTGTCTAGGAGGTTTTGTGTTCCTCTCTGAAGAGAAAATTGCAGCATTTTTGATTCTTGTGCGTTTAGAGTTTTTAGAATAAGATTTGTCAATTGTTTAAGCCATGTTTCATAAAAGGCAACAAGTTTGATCCTTTTTGTTAGTCCTGGTATACAAATAATTGTATGTGAATTGAAATTCAACATTCACAAAGTGTTGCTGGTCTGGCTGATGTAATTTTTCTGCTTCCATCCCTCATATGCTGATGCGTAAATGCTATACCTAATGAATTCAAAAATTCTTTTGTGTGAATAGACCGAATGTTACTGATTTCATGTATTAAACAAGCGGATACTGGGCATTTTAAAAGTTGTTCCTTGCTGTCTTTGCTGTTACAGCTATGGAATAGTAGGAAGAAATTGAAGAAGCAGTTGTGAAATGAAGATGATTTTATGTTCAGCTTCCACTGCGCATTTTCCATGCACCAGCAAAGGGGCATGCAGGCTTGTGGGTCAGATGGAGCTGAGCATCACTCATGTTTGGTTTGGAAGAGAGGATGAACAATGGAGCACTCATATAAATGACCTGGCTTGGGGAACAGAGAGGAAACCCAAGTATGTGGGGAGGAAGCAAGGCAAGATGAGTAGGGAAAGGCAAAGGATGAGAAGCTCAGACAGTTTGTCACACTGGGGGAGAGAGATCCTTGGATAAGTGCAGCTGCAACATTGAGGGGATGTTCAGGAATCTTAATTTAATAGAAAAGTTTTTATTAATTATTAAGCTGACAGAAGTTTTGCATCCTCTAAGACAATGCAGATTTTATATAACCACAGTTTACATCTGCAGTTTTCCTCTTTCAAATATATAGGCACGGTGTGATTCTTGGGGTTAACCTGCGCAGAGCCAGGAGCTGGGCTTCAGTGATCCTTGTAGGTCCCTTCCAACTCAAGATGTTGTATGATTCTACAATATTTAATTCTTTTCCTCTCTTTGATATTGGCAAATTTGGAAAGATTGCAGCAACATCTTGATGACTACAGTTTTCTCAGGAAGGGAACAAATTCCAGCACTACTGCATTTTTTTTTGGTGTTTTTGTAGAAAAAGATTTTAGGGTGTTTTCATACTTATTCCTTGATTTCAAGCTCACATACTTAGCAACAGAAAGTGCTATCCTGACACCTTTGTTTACAGGAATTTCCCAGAATGATCCAGGGTACTTCTACCATTTCAGTCCTAATTTTCCTTCAATGAAAGTGACAGAAGTCTTTATTTTAAATTGCATTCTTTCTCTCTGTCAAATGTTGTGCTCTCTAGCAATGACTGATGACTCTGCACTTTAAGAAGTTGTTTAAAAGTATGCATACCATTACAGGTGGTTCCTTAAGTTACATAAGTTTAAAGAAAAATATTTAAACACAGAGGCCTGGATTCAGGTAACCCAATTAAGATGCCTGAGTTAGGATCAAAGCCACAGTTTGTTCTCTCTAATTTCCGGAGAAACAGGCACCACCAGGAGTAATTCAGTATCCTTCAGCATATGAATTGCTCTGTAAGACCTGAACCACTCTCTGCAGATACCTGTCTGTACTGATGGATAGGCAAAGGCAAAACCAGTCCTGCTCATGATAGTGCTACCCCAGTACATTGTGAACCCAGGCCACTGCATCTTAGAGGAGCTGACTTTCTTGGCTTTCAGCTGCTATAATGGTGTATCAAATTGGGCACTGTGGAAAACTTGGCCACTTTCAGGTTCCTGAGTCCATTTGAACTGACAGATTCACCAGTGGTAGACAACTGCATGGTAAAAGGCAGAGTAAGCCTCTCTTCCGTCCTAGGGGCAGGGACAAGGAGAAGTCAGGTCATTAACCAGCTGCTCATGCAGGACATCTCTATTTGTTTTGGCCCTACAACATGACAGTAGTCAATACCACTTATTCTTCACGAAAAGAAAGTGAAGTGCTTCAGGCAGCGCAGACAGCTCTGCACACTGGTGGTCTGTCAAGGGGCAGGAAGGACTGTGCATTCCCTGGTTCACATTAGTTGCTCTCTGGGATAACCCTTACTAGCCACAGCAGCCCTAAAGGGCTCCTTCTTTACTTTAGGCAAGTTTTCCATCCTGAAACACAAATCCTATCTGGCAGCCATATGGGACTCTGCACCCTTTATCCTGCATTGGATGAGACAAAATGGAAGACCAGGGACTCTTCTCCCTCTGTACATGCTCTGTCTTCATTTGCAATGTGCAGACCTGTACTGGTCTATAAGCAAAGTCCTCCTTGTCTTATACATACCTTGCCATGTCAGTTTGACAGTGGTTGCTCAGTCACAAGAGATAATGAAATTGCACACAATGGCACTGCATGGATGGAACTGAGAATGATATTTTGCTATTGTTCATGTACTTATAAATGAAAGAGAAAAAATAAATTATATCCTTTAAAAATTAAAAACAGACATGAAAAAGTTGGTCTAAAGATTTTTTTTTTTAAAGTGTAGTTCTACTGACAAAGCTTATAAAAACATTCCAAAGTAATGTAGTGTGATGACCCTTGCTCATAATCACAGAAAGCCTCTCCAAGTTTTTGATTTTTTAATAAGCCTATCATTAATCTTCAGTGAAAATAATATAGATTTTATGAAGAAAGCTCACCAAAGTTCTTGGAAAACTTACAAGACATTTAACAGCTGAACAGTGTATCTCACAAATGGACTTTAAAGGTGCTCTTTCAAACTGAAGCCTTTATTTGATCTGGTTTTATAGTTAGCAATTGCTTTGGTCTGAAACTTCACCCATCCTTTCCAACTAATAAACAAAAGAATCCTGAAATATAGCACTTGTTGGAGGTACAGCATAAAAGCCCCTGAACCAGTAAGTATTACTCTTAGACTCTTGAAGTTGGATTTATTATTTGTTCTAAGATATCCTACTGTACCAGAACGGTATGTGTGTATATACTGCACAAAATAAACTATAGGATTAGCAGTATTTATGTATATATAATAAAGATGTAGATGAAGTGATGGATTTGTGTGATTTTTTTTTTGTTTGTTAGTTTGTTTCTTTTTTGTTTTGGTTTGGTTTTTTTTTTGTTTGGTAACATTGAGCATTGCTCAAATGTTTTCTCCAATAACTTTAATCTGGATTTCCTTTCTGATAAAACTCTGGTTGCTTGCAGATCCACCCGTCAGTTTTACGAGGGTATCTTTGAGACATCACAATTATAAAACAAACTGAAAGGAAGAGCAGCTGTACTTACAAACAAACATCACAGGCACAATTAATCTGCTTCTAGGGTTTATGAGGGGAAGCATAAAATATCAAATAAAGGGTAATGGGAAATATTCAAAAAATGCTGAAACTGGTAACAATCCACAGAGCAGAGCAGCCAGTGCACATTCAGGAAACAGAATGTAGCTAGTAACTCATTTGGTTGGAAGCCACCAGTTCTCCACCTCCCAACCTAAACTGTAGGGCTGTTTCATGTTTCTGAAAGAGATACAGTTCTAGATATATATATTCCATTTACTTTGTAGATTACAATTTAAAAGATATTCCTTTTTTAAAAGTGAAGATGGTAATGAAATCTCAAGGGGCCAATTTTGTTTTTTGTTGTTTGACTTAAAACTGGTACGATCCCCTTCTTGTGGTTGAATTTTATGTCCCTGCTTAGATAAAAGAAAAGCACATACATACACATGCTCTTTTGTGTTCTCTTTTTCTTTCACTCACGCACCTCCAAGCCAACAACCATACTGACAAAAGGCATTGAATTAAGCAGGTGTATGACTACTTTGGGTAATTTTTGAATCTCAGAGTATACTTTAAGATTCTGAAAAATAAAGATTCTTCTATGCTAAACAACAGGCATCATCTTCAACTCCAAAATTCCATTTTAGAATCTGAATTATTTGGATGATGTGCTTGTGATTTTCTTATCCTTTTCTTAACCTTAACAGAAAGCTTCAGCAAGTACCAAACTGAAATAATTAGGTATATAAAATACCCTGAACTTTAATATTTGAGACTGCATCTCCTCATGTCACATGTGAAGAATCTTTTTCTCTTTTTGTCTCACTGTTCACAGAGTTATAAAAGTACCAAAGAGAATCTGGTGGTCTGATCTGCTTGTTGTCGCATTTCTACCATACATTTCTAAAATCACTCTCTTTGACGTGATAAAATGTGCGTTAGTGGGTAGATGTTGGCATTAACGTGACATGAATTCCCATTTGTCCAAGAGAAGATGTTTTGTTCAAGATGCACAACAAATACAATCAGAATGCTTCTTTAAAGAAAAAAAGGATTGCCTCCTCTCACGGCAACACAGTGCAAGAAGGTTCTTTTTTATCATAAAGTTCACTTGGCTTTGGTTGTACTTAAGCTTTTTATCAACAGACTGTCAACAGGGGACACTTCCTATGAGTTGGTCACAAGAGTGTCATGCACTGTCTCAAAGGAAGCTGCATGTTAGATCTTTCTTGTTTGAGCTCTATAAGCATGGAGGGTTTTATCACAGGGACAGTTCCAACTTAAACTTTGGTTTCAAAGGGTAGTTTAATTAGTGGCTTTGAAAGGACCTGTCTGTGGTTGATTCTGATCTCACTTAAATTGAAGCAGTTGTGTAAATGCAATATGAGATCCTGTCCTGTAAAGCAGTTCCTTGATGCTTATTTTGAGGAAAATTTATTAAAAAACCCCAAAAAGTTTAGCAGAGAAAACAAATCAACTTTTAAAAAATAGAATAAAAATCCATGCTAAAGAGCAAGAGTCCAGCAATTTTTTCCAAGAAGATGAAGGCATAGTGCCTTTGGATTTCTGCCTGTTTGTGCACATGAGGAATGTTGGTGTCTTGGGATAACCACACTCCTTGTCATGTATTTTGCTTTACATGGACTCAGAACTGTCATCGCAATGCATATAAACATTTTTTATTTTCTTCACCTGCTCATGTGGTGCACACCTGGGGCTTGCTGGCAGCACACTTGGCTTCAGCTAGCGAGGGAGACACTGCCAGTTTGGAAAGCTAGCCTTGTTCCCTTCATGTAAGTTAAGCCTAGTCGATCCCCCGCTGTTTTTATGGAGTGGTTAAGGACAGGGCTGAAAAACTTTAGCTTCTACTGAAAATTCAAAATCTTGTGGGGAGAGTAAACTTGTAGAGACTCAGCCCCATCGGTGCTTTGGTTAGACCTGTTTGGAGCAGGGGTCCCTCTCCTTTGACTTTCTGCTCTGAAGTTTACCCCTGGTGACTCCTGAGTGTTCTGTCTTTGCAGCAGGAGCAGCATCAGTGCAAAGTGCCGTGCCAAGTGGACAGTGAGCGGCCCTTTAGAAGCCAGCGACATGGCACAGGGCTCTGTTGTTGCTCTATTAACGTAATGGCTTGGACTGAAACCTTTGTTGCTGCTTAGTGCTTCCTGGAGTAAAGGAAGTGTCAGCTGCAGATTGCTCAGAGCTGGCCGAAACATTTATAGAGGAACTGAAATTTTCATTGATTTGAGTTCCTGGGCATTACATAAAAATTCAAGGCTTCCTGCTAGGTTTTTTTGCATTAGTAAACATTTTGTTGAAATGCTTTCCGGTGTCTGGTTGTCAGTCTCCCAGGCCTGAAAGCTGCTGGGGAATGGAAACAGTGTAAAGGGAAGCTGTTGGAAGGTGTTTTTTGATGAGCAGTGAGTTGAAACCTCAATGCTAAGGCGTCCTCTGGACCATGAACAGATGCCATCCTTACAGATGTGCACACTGACACAGAAATACAGGTATATGTGGCAACGGGGGCACTGAAACCCTACTCCTGCTCAGAAGAAAGAGGTTTTACCTCTTTCTTTCTGGAAAAAATAGATGCATAAATGCCCTTATTGATCCTGTGGCCAATCTGTTTGGGCCATTTCGGACTAAGTGGAGTCAGAGACCTGTCCCTGCCCACGCCTGCCTAGTCCTCACTCACTCATAACAACCTATCTTCCCTTGCTTTGCCATAGTGAGAGATGCTTTACCTGGGAAAAATGTCATTCCTAAGCCCCTCTGTTCCTGCAGGTGCAAAACATTGTGGTCATAACTGAGTCTGAAATGGGAGAATTTTGTTGGTTTATTCTGAGGGGACAACTCGTGCTCGGAGTTAAGACTGATGTTCATTACTGGCAGGAGTGAACAAACTGAACACACTTGGATTTGATTCATGGGTGTGATCTTTGAAAGTGAAACTCTGTGGTGATGGTTATAATGTAAGTAACAGCACCAGAACCACAAATTTGGAAGAACCTATGTACCTCTGGCATCCTGTTTCCTCTACATACCCCAGTTATCCAGAGGACGGATGCCTACATGTATTTTTAATCAAACTAATCCACAACTATGTATGTGATCAGAGTATTTTCAGGTGCAGTGCTGTAGGAACAGCATTCATATTTCAGTAATCCCTGCAAGGCTGCTTTGGACAGGAGTCTTCCCACACACAGTGTGTGGCATTCTGCTGCAAAAAAAACCAAGGGTGTTTCCAGTTAAAATTTGGCCTTCACATCAAGTCCATCCTTTGGCAGAAGAGTTTGCATTATGTCATGAAGAAGTCCAATAATCCTATAAACACAAGTCCTTGAGGTATGGAGCTTTTTTAGAAATAGGACTATTTACCATGTTATCAACATTTATCCAGCTGGTCAGAAAATGAAAAGACAGAGAGTGAGAGATTATGCAAGTATGTATATGTCTTTAGTAGATTATTGAAGCAAGCAGCAGAACTATTCAACTCTCTTGGGCCAATTCCATGGTGATTTAAAAGCAATGCTTATTACAAAGCATGGAGTTCAAGCTGTGGAATTCGTCTCTTTGCTTCCTGACTCTTTCCACTCTTCCTCACCAGCACACACTGAATTCACTTCTGTCAGATGGAGTTTGTGGTGGTGGGAGGGATTTGACTGGACCTGTTTTAGGGATAGAAACCCTTTGAATAATTTGCAACCTGACTGAGGATTTGGATTCAAAGTTCAGATCTCTGATTTTGATTTTTGCCCATACCTATTTGCTGACATTTTTGCTACTGGCCATTGTCAGAGAAAAAATTTTGGACTAGATGGACTTTTGACCTGACCCAGTACATCTGTTCTTACAGCAAGTGGTGCTTTGCACAGGAAGTAGGTGATGCAACTTCGCAGATTGCTGGTTAGGTCTGGACTGGAGTTAAAGATGTTCTTTCCCCCCCTATAAAGCTGAAGATGTTTTGCACTTTGGCCACGACATAGATACATCTCTTTCCTTCAGGGACACTCCAGCTAGCTGTTCTCTGATGGAAGATAAGGTCTGTTACTAATACACCCTGCCTCACTGAAACACATTTTTCTGCTTTGGCCCATAAAAATCCAGATTTGTAGATCTTTGGAACATTCTGTCTGGTCTATTTGTCGGTTTATTTATTTATTCTTTCTGGCAGAAGGACGGAAGTTGGTTATTTGTGGGACACTAGTTAAGAATTTTCTTCTGAGGTCTTCATGAATCAGATTAATTAGGCTCTGTGACTGAGTTTTTGTGGATTTAAACACCTGTGGAAGGTAGGGGAAAGGATTCTTGAGATGCTTCTCAGCATTCTTTGGCTACATCAGCAGACCAAACAAATCCAGGACATGCAATCACCCCTATTGTCAAGTTCTTCACACAGTTCTGGGCTAGACAGCATTCCCCAGACAGTTTTACCTTACCATCATATTCATTCCTCACCTGACTTTATAAGTCAATGCTTTCCTAGAAGTCAACCTTTTGTCAGTTTGTTGTTATTCTCTAAACAGTCTTGATGAAAAGGAAAAGGCAGAATATCTGTTAAATTAATGATTATTTCCTTCTACCTGGGATTTGTGTTAGCACATCCAGAGTTCTGCATCCAGTTCTGGACTCCCCAGTAGAGGAAAGACATGGACATACTAGAGCAAGACCAGCGAAGGGGAATCAGGGCCTTTCTGCTGTCTACAGCTACATAATGGGATGGTAGAGAGAAGGCAGGGCCAGACTCTTCTCAGAGATGCTCAGTGATTAAATTATGAAGTGAAAACCACAGGAAATTCCAACTACATATTAGGAAACAGTTTTTCACCATGAGGGTGGTCAAATACTCGAACAGGTTGTCCAGAGAATCTCTGGAACCTCCATCCTTGGAGATTACTCAAAGGTTGACTAGACAAGAGCATGAGCAACCTGTTCTAAGTTGACACTGCTTTGAATAGAAAGTTGGATTAAAGATCTCCAGAGGTTCTTTCTCCCCTATATTATGCTATGAGTCTATGATTATAACTGAGAGATAAATCTAAGGGAAACTTATCCTCTTCTCCCTCACAGACTATTAGTACTTGTGGTTTCTTGGTTTTTTTTTTGACATATTTTGTTTCATATTTCGACTTTTTTATTTACATCAGATATATCTACATTTGTGCAATTCCACTCTTTCTATATAAAATTCCAATGATTCATACTAAGAAAAGACAATTTCATTAACATTATTTTGAATTTGTAAGTCAATCCTTCTCTGTAGAGAAAAATAAAGTACTAGTTCAGAGGACTACGGGGCTCATTTCTAAAAGATTTTAGACATGACTACTAATTTGTGATGTCTCAGATACACTTAATTTAAATTGATTTAATCTAATTAATTTTTTTTAAAGCTTGGAGCTTGTTATTGTGGCCTCAGTCAGCTGTACCCCAATTGCTGTTAACAAAAGAGAAACTACATCAGCACATCCACAAAACAGAAAATGAGTTTTTCAAATTGAATTTGCAAAACCAGACCCTTATAAAATCTGACATTATTTCTGAAAATCTGGTAAGTGCAAATAAGTGAAATCCAGGAATCAGAATAAGTGTAATCAAGCTGCAATAAGTTTAAATGCCAATAAAATTATTGTCAATCATTTTGACTGTTAGATGAACAGCATCCTTCCTATTCAGATATTCAGTGTTGTTAATACAGATATTCAAATCACAAAATTAACCATAGGAATACTGTGAGGAAAAATACCAAAGGATGTGATTTATAATGTTAATACACTGAGCCTGTCTGGTGTGAACGAGATGTTCCTGAAACCTGAGCACAGTCATTCTTATTTGACTATGGAGTCAATAAAATGAAAGATCTGTGTCTTCTCTCCAGCCAGATGACCTCATGAGTGTATGGTAGGTCTCAGAAAGGGGAGTGATGACCATAAAAATAGTGTTTTTCTGAAGAAAGAACAGAAGTTTAGAATCTCATTTGGTTTTCAGACTTGAAAAAATGTAGTAAGAACTGTTTGGATTATAGTTCTGAATTTATTCTTTCTTTCCTCAAATTCTTTTCATTCTTTGCCCTTTCACAAGTAAATTTCAAAACAAAAGAAGAAAGGAACTAACTGAATTTTTAATTTTTGAATACTTGCAGCTACTGCATGTCAGATAATTCTACATGTTCTCTATCAACTGGATGTGTTTGTGTTTGCCCAGCTCTGTGTGTGTGTGTTTGTAAATGCATTTGCATTGTGATGAGTGGCAGGGAAAGGAAGACGCAATCAGCTGCAATCCCACAAGATCAGAAGAATACTTACTCTGACATGGCTTGTGCTGATGTTATGAAAATGATAGAATGTAAATACAAACTATTTTCAGGCCAACATCCAGGCCTTTGTGAAAAGTGGTGCTCATTTCCCAGACCTTTCTGTGGAGTAATTTGCGGTAATTTATAGCCACTGTGAATAGCCACATGTCCTTTGTGAAGCACACATTTGTTTGAAATATTAATCAGTTCCATGGAAGGAACTGCATTTTTGAATGTTTCCCACTGATACATGACAGAATATACACTCATTACTCTTTTCTGTGGTTTTCCTAAAGGGCTGTTTTCTCCCACATTATTACATCAGGAGAACAGAAGGTGTTTTCAACACCTGCTAACAGTAGCTCCAAAATGAGAAGTCAGAAGACCATCTGCTTGCTGGGCCTTCCTCTTATTACTGTTTACATCAACTCCTCCTAAAAAGCACCCACTGTTTCCATAGTAGAAGTATTCTTCACTTGTGGAGAAGGAATCAACTAAAAAGACATATGTGGTTTTTTTTGATGAAGCCAAACAACTTAATGGAGTTATATATGTCAAACCTTGCTAAGCCAATGCCATTTTATATTACACAGAGGACATCAGAGAGCTGCAGTCATGATGACCCACTGAGGTATTTACTTTTCACTCTAAACAGTTGCCACAGATCAAACAAACTGACACTTCAGTGCTAGGTGAGGATTTTTTGTAGGACTGAACTACTGAATGTATGCTGAAGGACTGTCAAAGTCCACTATGGTCTGGCCAATTACATACATAATATTTAATGTTTAATACCAGTTTTACTTACCTTAAGATTTATGATGTTACAAAGTGCTACAGCAATGTACTAAAATGTATAAACTATAACAAAGAGAGATCAATATAATATCATGGAATGATCCCAGAAACAGTGTTAGTATTTATTAGTGTTGTTCTATGAACAATTCACCTTTCCTGGAAGCCAGAAAGGCAGTGGTCTCTATAGTGGCTATTGTTGTCAAGCATAATTGAAAATAATCTGCAAATTATTGTGTGTGATTAAATTAACTGCTAGGTATAGATAGAATCATAGAATCATAGAATCATGGAATCATTAAGTTTGGAAAATACTTCCAGGGTCATTGAGTCCAATCTTTGACTGAACACCATCATGTCAACTGAACCACAGCACTAATTGCCACATCCAATTGTTTCTGTAACACTTTCAGGGATAGTGAGTCTACCACCTCCCTGGACAGCCCATTTCAATACCTGATCACCCTTGATGTCCAATCTGAACCTCCTCTGGCACAGCTTGAGGCCGTTTTCTCTTGTCCTGTTTCTGGTTCCCTGGGAGAAGAGACCAAGCCCCTCCCTTCTACAACCTCCTTTCAGGTAGTTGTAGAAAGCGATAAGGTCTCCCCTGAATCTCCTTTCCTCCAGGCTAAACACCCCTCAGCTGCTCCTTATGTGGCTTACTCTCTAGACCCTTCACCAGCCCTTCTCTGGACTCGTTCCAGCACCTCAGTGTCTTTTTTGAAGTGCAGGACACCTCATTTCACCTGATTTGTAAGTGTAGTAGAACCATTTAAGTCTTATTTTGAGGGTAGTCATCAGAGCTATTATAAGTTTGCTGTAGGTTGGATTAATTTCTCCTACCTATAGGCCCTTGAAGAATGTATGAAGTAACATCTAGAGCTTTGGTAGATGAATGTGAAAGGGAAAAGATAAGGAGTTGTTTGTGTTTTTCAGTGCTAGCCAGATTCTGGTGTAACATTAGACAGTCCACAGCAATGATTTGCATTCTTGATTCGTAATGAATGGGCAAATACCATCTGTAAATAGTTGGTGCTTTATCACTCTCATGATCCTTGCACCAGCTCACATATAGTCATTCTAATGGGTGTAGAAAAGTTTTAGTAAAAAATGTGTTCTATTATGCTCTAAGAGGTCACAATCCTGAGTGCAGTGACACTACATTTTACACAGTCAGTGTAAAGAGAAGTGCTTGTCACTTACAGGAACACAGAAAATTGCCCCCCAAGACAACCTGTGATGCACATAGCGTGGACAGAAGTTCCCTTGCCTTAAATTTTTCCAAATTTCAAATGACCTGTTCTTGGACATTTCTCTGCTTTAAAGTTATTCCTGAGAAAATCCGAATTCCTTTCCTTGGCTGAAGTGTCTCTGAGAGGCTTCCCCCATTTGACTGCCTGATGCTGTGTTCCAGAACTGCCGATCACTTAACACATATGGACCCCAGAATATTAGCTTTGGCGAGATCCCCAGGCTCTTTGCAAAATAAGAATTCACACTTCCCAAGCCAAGTGTAAGTGGAAGGTTCCCACAACACTGGTGAATCCAGAAAGGTTCTTGAGGGCTGTTCACATCCAAACAACTGGAGAGTTTAAAGCTGTTGACCGGCAATACTGCTTACAGTCCATTCTTGTGGTAAGAAGCAACCTATTAAATTTTCCTTTTGAAGGTATACTGCTTGAAGATGCCAGAGAATTAGAACTTTTCCTAGCCAGTGTTAATAACATGCAGTTTAAGCTGGAGAATTTCAATCTATTCAAGTTCATTTTATTTTGCATGGAAGAAAATCCACTTCTTAGCAACAATTTAAGTATGGTAAAAATAAAAGTTCCGTGGGATTTTTTTTGTGGCTCTGAGTCCCCTACCTGCTTATCCAGTAAAAACATGCTTTCATCAGTCCATCTCAATGCTTGGAGCTGGAATCAGTGGAAATAAAATCACAAGCAAAGGAAAATTGTACTCCCACATTGACTTTAGGTTGGCTATAGCAAACCAGCCTTTCTCAGCTATATTGGTATCTTGCCTACTAACCCTTGACTCAGATGCAAATATTAGAATTACTTCTGTTACTTGGTTTACAACTCAGCAAAAACACATGGTGCTTGGTTAAAAATCTCCAACAATTAATTCATGGTCATCCAACAAGGTAAAACTGCACTGAGGTGCTGCCACCTGGGAGTTACAAGCGCAGGGGAGATTCTCCCTGGAGTTTCACAGAGAGGTGGTGTAGCCTCGCACACCACTGCTCTGTGGGAGGTTGATCTTAACACCAGGAAGTTCATTCAGGGGAGATGAAAGTTGCTCAGTGGTTTCTCCTTTACTGGTGGCAAAAAGATTTCCATGTGGTTTTTTTAAAGGATACTGGGCTATCAATCTATTATTCTGTCTTACAATTCATTTTTCTATCGTATGGATTCTGTTTATACATATAGTACAGGTTTAAATCCATACATCTGTCTTTGCAAGTTCAGAGACCCCGTCTCTTGATGCTGACATCAGACCAGGGTACTGGTATAGCCTGGCACTGTATCAAGGATTTAGGGCTGTATTTACTTTTGTGCTGAAATAGACTAAGTCACTGTCAGTTTTCCAAAATATATTCTTCCTTTTCATAAGGAATGGTATGGTGATTACCAACAGTGTATAGCAGGAAAAAACTGGAGACTATGGGTAAAGTTTGCCACTAAATTTTACTTTTGCTTCAATTCATTTCCACAAGCCAGGCAGAAAACATTAAAAGAAAGCATTAAAAAGTGCAGCTGAAAATATTGTCCTTCGGACAGTTTTGAAACTAAACTTAGCATAGGAGCCGGAGAGGTAAAATATTCATCCTCCAATAAAGAGATTCTTGCAGGATTTATTTTTAGCTAAAGTGTATCTGGGTACATACCCAGCTCTTTATAACTCCATCTAGAGTTCAACTACAGCTTATCTTTTACTATACTGGTATTTCACAACTGTAGTAAAAAAGATTTATTCCAGGTTCTTTTAATCTGACTGACTCAAGTATCAATAATAGCCTGTGAGAGCAACGTACACCTGAGTGTGGGCTATGTGAGTGCTTCTTTTCACTATTCCCTTAATTAGATAGATGGGAAAAATCAGCTTTAAGTATAAAATGTAGTAAGTACTTCTCCTTAATAAAGATCACGTGCATAATGAGATTGACAACAAACATCAAGAAAACACAGCTAAGAGGACTACTGATGGTATTGGGAAACATTAAACAATTAGTAGCTATATATTTGCATGCATAAGTAGGTAACTAATTAAAAGAATAAGAATAGTTTCTAGATCATAGTCTGTGCACACAGCACTGCTAAAGGATTCTTTCCTATGTTCGCACGCATTTCTTATCTCTGAGCCAAACAGTTTGCAAAAATATGAAGTGATATAACTAGCTGAGTCCCAACAGAGAAACAAACGCTTATCTGACAATATGTCTGCTGGAAAAAGCCCAGCAGGCATGGGTCACTTGCAAATTATAACCTTAGGCCATTATCATCTCATAGCCCTTCAACTGCTTGTGTGAAATGTGTTGATGGTCTCGGTCCAATTCCTAGCAGACAGGTGTCCACATCACTGGAATCGCCAGGTGGAGATGACTACATTTTTTCCCATTAAAAAAGGTGATTATAGCTAACACAGTCTAAAACATTAATATAAAGTACTTATGGTTCCCACAGCAGATGTTACAGAAACTTGGAATCCTGCTCACTGGAGAAAATTGTGCCCAGATGCTTGTACTTAAACTTTATGGTCCGAACTCTGCCCTCAGATGTACACATAACTCCCACAGATTTCAGGGGGAACAATGTTCATGGATGTCAGGGACATGTCTAACTCCTTTCACAGAGTCCATATTGATTTTCTAGTGTATTGTGGGACATGTTTTCAAAAACCAGCAGCATGGTTGATCGTGAGGAGCATGATAATGCTAGAGCAGCTCATGGGAGCCTCATCCAACATCAGGGCCAAAAGGCACCACGCATTGCTCGAACACAGATTAGTGTTTTGTGTTCTGACAAAGCTTAGCTTCAGAGACTGTGAGCCTTCAGACAGGTTTGCTTTCAAGAATGGTGCAGTAGTCCCCCTGTGGGGATTTTAGCTGACTGAGTGTCCCTCTCTATCCGTGCTGGTGGCAACAAATTCTACTTGTGTATGAGCAGCTCCCAGAAGCTCTAGTTCAAGACATCAGTGTGTTCACTGGCTCAACCAACACAGGTCTCTTTGAGGTCACGTAATGTACCTGTCGCCACTGCATTTGCATGCTTTTATATAATAGCTTCATCTTTGACACAGTTAATGAGAACATTAATTTTAACCACTACATGAGCTGCTACACAATCATTATGGTAAATACATCCTGGTTTACTGTTTGGGTTTTTAAACATTAAAGCACTATAAGAGCCCAAATGAAAATTGTGTTCAAATATAAGATTAAAGCATATTAATTGTTCTTTTCTTCATATTTGTAATGTTGGAGTTGTGATGCGAAGTGCCAGAAAATTTACCTAACAGATTGCGTGATTAATCTGTCAGCGTAATCTGCAGATAATGTCCTAAGGGCTATCATAAATCAAAACCTTAACAAAAGCAGAGGCTAGATATAATGTTTTTAATGGTCATCAATAATGATATAGAGAAAAAAAGGGATTTCTCACTTTAATGTGGATTTTGAAAAATTAAGTTCAGTTGTCGGAGTGCTGAGTGTCTGACATGTACAGCTACATGCTCCCTATAGGGAAATAGACACATCAGAATGTTGTTTAATTCCATCCTGACATGAGTGGAATGAAACCTCCCTGGAGATTCCTTCATCTTTTTCTAATGACTACTGAGTGATCCCAAGACAGCACATTTAAATGACATTACTAATTTTTAGCTTGCCCCTCACCAAGAAGATTTTGCTGAAAATGTCTGATAACAAGGCTACATTTTCCAGTGGGCAGACAAACATCTACACAGGTATGGTCCTTTAAATAACATCTGTGAAGATATGGTCCTTTAAGAAAAATTTTATTTCAAAATCTCAGTGAGGTAAAAGCATGTCTCACATATATGGGGTTCCTCTGATGTGCAGTCGTGGTCTTAAGTTCATCCTCTTGGCTCTGCAAAATGAAAACATGTCAGTTTTGGGAGAACCAGTACTAGTTATACTACAGAGACTAATCATGGGTTGAAAAGTATTTTAACTATGTCCTAGCTGGGCATTAAAGAGGTTCTGATATATTTTGGAGAAATTATTTATTATTATTATTATTATTATTATTATTATTATTATTATTATTATTATTATTATTATTATTATTATTATTGTTGTTGTTATTGTTATTGTTATTGTTATTGTTATTGTTATTGTTATTGTTATTATTGTTATTATTATTCACTACTCATTGTTATTTAGTATTCAAGAAAGAAGAACTGATGACCAGGCAACCAAATGAGACAGTGATAAGAATTTCTTTGTCAGATTGGAAGCATCAGGATCAGGCAGCATTTTGCACAGTTCTGGGAAAAGGGCTCATGTGCTCATGGTCAGAGTACACGCAGGAGGAGAGTCCAGAACCAGAGACCTTGCTGAAGGTACTCCCTGGTAGTCAGTCTCAGTGTAGCCAATGTGAAAAATACCCTGCTCTTGCATGGGATGGAGCATTGAACGTCTTGTCCAACCCTCTTCCAATCTTTGCAAGGTTCTTGCATTTTAATGAAGCATTGGATTACTTCTGGTCAAAAAAGAAGGTTGTATGTCAGACACTGCAGAATTTCTGGAGAACTTCTAGAGAACTGGAGTTCTTGGGAATTTCACAGTAAAACCAGTTAGGAAGAATTATGCTGGCAGAAGAAGGGAAGGCAGACAGTAAGGCCCCTAGAACAATGCAAATTTTTGCATCAGAAAAACTAAGATCAGAATTTTACTTAAAATGTGAAACATAAGAACTGGTAAGAACATGAGGATCAGTACAAATAAGGTATAAATTTATACATGGCACTGGTATGAAGTGCAGAAAATACATGATCATATCAATAACAAAGGAGAGTAAACACAACTAATAAATAAATTTAAAAAAAAGAAATCATTAAATGTGAGACTTAAGTTCGCCTTGAAAATTCTTAGCAGATGGCCAACATGCTAAGAAGGAAATTGTGTCCATCCATGCTAAAGTTAGAGTCTATGGGTGGGATTCTGTTGCCTAAACATGGGCAAGCAGGGGCATTTGAGGTGCCTTGAGTTACCCAAAATATCTGAGTGGAGCTGGAAGACTCAGGACTTCAGACAAGGCTCTGCTCTCTTCTGCAGACTCAGGCGAAGGCCAAGTAGGACAGAGCTCAGGGCCTTAAATGACACCGAATCCTTCAGTTTAGGCAATGCAATCTCTCCCTGAGTTACAGATTTTGGGTAACTGCTGAGGCACCCTTACGTACAGCTGGAGAGACAGTAATACAATGAGCCTAACCCTGGTGTTCCAAGTTCATAACAGATATAAAGGTTTGTTTCACTACATATAGGAAAATCAGGTACCACTAATGCTAAATTACTCCTATCTGAATAAGAGAGATGCATTTATTTTAAATTTCTTCAGTGTTTTCTGACAATGTTATTTAATGTTAATGTGATTATAATTCAATATTGGAAAGATCTGTAGTTTGCATTTATATTCTGCAATGCTGCTTTTCACATTGTGATCTTAAATCATTTCTAAATTATTATCAGTATATGAGTCACTATGACCAAACCGAAGAAGCACCACCAATCTTCAGTGCCTAGGGAAAGAAGAAGGGTTCCTTTTGGGGGACTTCAGGAGTCTGGGAAATGCTGGCTGGTGGCAGCATGCTGCCAGAACTGAATGTCCCAAGAATTTAAAAATATTGTTCATGTTGTTTGCCTAAGTCAGAGTGCATTGCATATGGTGCGGGACAACTCTGACTTAAGACACTAAGTTAGCAGAAGAATTTCCAAATGCTTGTGGTTCAGCTCAAGTGTTTGTGAGTCGATTGTAGTTGCTTTGAATAAACATAATAAATCCTAACCATCTGTGCACGGCTGTGCAATACACACATGGACACACACCCGCACGCACTCCTAAAGACTCTCACACACACACACGTATTAGTGTCTGTGGCGTGTGTGCCTGTGCATGTGTGCATGGGTGTGCATTCCCTGGGTGCTTTAAACAAGATCAGTTTCACAAAGCTGAAAACAATTACATACCAAATCATCTGGGAGGAAAAATTTAACGGGAAAAATGTGAGTGGTAATTAAAAACTCTTTACTTCAAACCCGAAATGGAGTAATCCCAAAATCGAAGAGCCTGTTTAAAAGAACCAAAACATCAACGAAAGCAGCAGTAACTATACCTGTATGTGTAACAGGTGTAGCAAGAAAGCAGTTTATAATGTGGATTTGGTTGAGGTTTTTTATGTTGGAAGCTGTAGAAATCTGACACTGTAAAAAGGAAATCTGGCTATTGGTGCTAAGGACAAGATGAAGAAAGCACTTTTGGGGGAACGAAAATAAAATAAACAGGGTTATTGATCCACTTTTAGAACAGTAAATAACAATACATACAAAGAGAAATATGTTTACTAATTGTTTAATTATTAATTGAATGAAAAGGATAGATAATAAATTATATAAAATATTATTGTCTTATAATAATCAATGTTTTTAAATAACGATCAGTGTTAGATCCAGGTTTTTTTCATTTGAGAGTTTAAAAATAACTGCCCAGGGAAGATTTTAGAATCAACAGCATTCTCTTTCAGTGAGTATTTCAAAATTTTGGAAATGGCAGACTGTTGGAAGAAAGATAGTACCAAGACTGAACGCAAAAGGAATAAATATAATGCTGCTAGTGATTAGGATTGTCAGGGGGACGCTGATTTTAGACAAAAGTATGGAATTCATATTAGTCAACCTGATTCATAATAAATTTGAAGAATTTGATTAAAGGCAAATGACATTTGCTTATGAAAATAGATTTCAAAATACTTTGACATAGCAATAACATTACAGCAACATATTAAACTGATGATAAGACAAAAAGGTCAGTGTTATGTATTTTAATTTTTGTTGATGTTCTTTCATTTAGATGGAGAGCACATGGAATCAGCATAACATTAAACAGAAGCAATCTGCCTAAGCAATAGATCCCAATAAATGATTTTAAGCAGGTAAACAGAAAGGTAATTTCTTTAAAAAGCATGAAAAATTATGTACAAGAAACAGCTGCAAACAGACTCTCAATGTGGACTAATTCATCAACAGCTCCTCAGATTTGATGCAAACCATCCTGGGGTTTTATTTTGATGTTCACAGTGCAAAGATCTATGAAGAAGAATAAGATGGAGTCAGAGAAGTGCACCAAGGGGTTGTTCAGAAGAGCACCAAATCAGTTTCTGAAGAACTCACGTGAAACTAAATCTAATAATCTGATTTTTAACCATTTGTAAATACTCACATGCAAAAAAAGAAATGCTGCAGAATACTTTGAAATCAAAGGATCCTCGATTTCATCATATACTTTATGCAGATATAAATTCCTCTGCCTCTGAAATATCAAAATATAAGCTTGAAGTATGTTTCCAGAATAATTCTAAATGAATAGCAGTTTGCTTTAGTTATATCCAGTATTCAATACTTCAGTATGTAATGATTATTTTATTTCATTTCATACATTTTCTAAAGGACTAAACCTGCCTGCTTGAGTCACAGAGTCTGAGCCCAAGACCACATAAGAGCTGAAGTAAATAGCAGAAGCGGTGATAACGACTGACATTTGCATCTCAGTATCAGTTATGGATTTTCCTGGATTGAAATATCTTTTAGGTATGTAACAGCTTGGGTCACAATGTTTTATTGGTGAGTTCCTGAAAGAAAGAGGATGCTCCTTCTGGAAGGAAAGGGGAGATGGTGCCTTACGTATCAGTAAAAAATGCTGTAAGGGTTTTTTATGAGGAGGTCTACACAACAATGAATCAAATCTGCATAGTGGGCTGTGAAATGTAAGAAAGTAGGAGAGGAAATGGACTATAACAATTATTCTTGCACAATGTTTAAGTGGAATCCCTCTCTCCTCACTGAAGTTGTTAAGCAATGTCAGTGTCCTGTGTTGTGGAGGCTGTGGAGTTGTGTTGTCTTGTTATCCAAGGTCCCTCCTGTAGATCATCTCCTTGTGACAGAATCATATGTGTTGCCTGGGACTTGCAGAAATCTTGGAGCACCCTGGTAGGATAAAAGCTTCTTGTATTTGCAGTAACATGTTTCTCTTTCAGTTGTGAGGACACATTCAAACATGGTTGGGAAGGGCCTTATTATTTCATATAGTCGTGTGTGCCTCAAACTACAGAAATTGGAGACAAATGTCTACTGCTGCAATGGAAGAATATCAGAGCCTGTGTATTCATTGCAGGACACCCAAAGAAATGGCAGCTTATATTGCACATGGTCCAAATTTGGAAAGAACATTGTTTCCAGCAAGCTGTACTTTTATAAATTCCACAATACAGCAAAATGTATGGTAGAAGAAACATCCCAGACCTAAAAAGAAGGAGATAATAAAATTATTTTTTCCTCATGTTCCAAGAGATTTTCAAAATTAGATAATTAGAGGAAATATTTTTTCAATTGAATTACATAAAAATGCTGAAGCACTACATTCCATAAGTTGACAATGCATTGACTGTTACATTTTCTGCAAAGGAAAAGCTCCTAAGTGGAATTCAAGCTTTCATCAAATACCTTTTTCTATTAATTGGTTATTAAATAATGTATAATCAGGCAAGATGAAAGTGAAGGTAATGGAGAGATACTTTTGATGGCAAGGAACATCTTGCATTTCTTTCAAATTGATGACAAATATGTATATTTAAATTTTAGGAATTGGAGTGCTCTGAACTTGTAACATGTTGGTGTTTATAACATGATTCTTAGAATGAAATCTATATTATCACAGAATTTTCTACATGTTTTTCTGATCATAAGTGTAGCTCACCTAGAAAGATACCACAGAAAACCAGAAATAATGGAAAAAGCTTTTATTCAGTAGTACCTAATATCCACTGTCTGACTTCTCAACTTGATTTCAGCAAACAGTGAGTTTGTTGCAATTCAGCTACTTCCTTTGGGAAATAAACATTTACTTTTCAGGATTTCGTCAGAATTCCAGAAGGACTGAAAAGCAAGGCAAAAGGCTCCATGTACACTGTTCAGACAAGAAATGCTGTTCACAGACATCCAGCAGCACATACATCCTTCAGAAATCTTTTTGTGTGAAATGATCTATTACTCCATCTTCAAATGCTCGTTGTAGAAATGGGAATTTTCTCACTTAAATAGTATTGGACAGGTTTTAGAAACCTACCGCACAGTATTTCTCCTAAGGCTGCTAATTGGGGTGATTGTATTTCTATGTGTATAGTTCTGAAACATAAAGAGAAGAAAACCCTGCAACTTTATTAATTTTTGAAAAGTTCAAATGTTATATCTGAGAGCACTTAAGAGATAAGTGCATGGTACATAAAGGAAAATGGGATTTCTCCTTTGTTTCCCTTAAGAGAAAGTGTTGTTTCTTATTTGACTCCAAACAGATTTGTTGGGGGACAAAGTGTGTGTGTACTAAAAACATGTGAGTGAGAATTCTACCAGAAATTGTTTCCTGGGAAATCTGAGACATTTCTTCAAGGTCTTGTATTTTACCATTAAGTGAGAAATAATATAAGCATCCAACACCCTCAGACGACCCTGAGCAAGCAAATAATAAACAAAAACAAGTACAAATCATTCCCATGAAGACCAGACATGAATAAGCCTTTCTTTGGAATCTCTCTGAATGGTTTGTCCAGTGCCCAGTAATGTCACCGTGCAGACTCAGCAGCTTTTCTGATTGTAGGGATCATAACCTTTGGTCTTCTCTTAATCCAGTTGTTTATTTTCCAAATCACTTAGGAGCTTGCTATGTACAAATTATCTGTTCCCCCAACAAATGTGGTTCAATTTGGTGAACAAGCTCAAATTTATTGGCAATCTGGGAAATGCAGAATCACAGAATGGATTGAGTGGAAAGGGACGTTAAAGATCATCCAGTTCCAATCCCCCTGCCATGGGCAGGGACAGCTTCCCCTAGACCACACTGCTCAAAGCACCATCCAACCTGGCCATGAACACTTCCAGGAATGGGGAATCTACAGATTCTCTGGGCAGCATATTCCAATGCCTCACCACCCTCTCAGTAAAGAACTATTTTGTAATATCTAACATGACAAAATAACAAGACTGTAGGCCAAATAAAACCTTTCCCTGCACTCACATTCCCTATCCCAAGTAGGATTGGCACTGCTTAAAGTGGGAAATACCAGAAACTCCTTGAAATTTATTATAATGCTGCTGTTTTCAAGTCCAAGGCATGTGCAACTATGATATTGATGGTGGTAGTTCCAGCAACAGACACCTTCTTGTCTTACCAGAATTCCAGGCTGTCCCTGGAGCTGATGCTTGGAGGGAGGGGGAGCATGTGGAGGATTACTTTCTTCAGATTCTTATCTCTCTATCCCATCCCCACACCTTAAACCCATCAGCGTGTGTACAGTCTGGGCTGCCCCAGCCGGGCTGCAATCACAATGTCTGCAGCTTCTCCAAGTTCTGAGAGTCTGCTGCAGGTGACAGAGCACAGCCAGCTATTGGGTGTTTACAGCTTTTAAAAGGAAAGATCAGTTAGAATCTCATTTGGTGTAGGTTTTTGCCACTGAACAAAGCTTTTAACTGATTTTCAAATGCCTTTCGTATTTGTCAGTAGTCAGTTTTCCAAATGACGTGAAGATCAGATAGACTGGAAGCACCAGCAACTCGTGGCTCTTACACATTCACTGTACTCATGAAGTTTAAAAGTGCAGCTATTTCAGATTCCAGGTGTATCACTACCATCAGTTACCTTAGTCCTTAAAATGCTTGCTTGTACTTAACAATAAGCAGTAAAAAACTTCGTGGAGGATGATGACTTCTCATTTCTTTAACACAGGAGGTGGCATGGAATCCTATCTTGTTGTTGGGTTTTTTTTCCCCTAGGTCTGTTAGTTAACTTTTCAATCATAAAATCATTTCTGTCTCCCAGACCAAGACTAATGCTGGCAGTGTTTTCAATCACCTCTGCTACTGGTATCTCCACAGGGGATTCCTTTAACAGTGGAGAAAAAAGTACAGGTGAATATAACAGAGCCACAGGCTTCCTTTGACAGAAGTCTTGAACCCCATCTTGTTCCTCAGTACCAATAAATTTGTTGCTCATACCCTGCTTTCCTATAAGAAAATTTATGATTAAGGCAGGATCAACAAGTTGAGAGTAACCTGTATTCATGATTGCAAGTTGCTTTTTTCCTTATTTTATATTATTGCATTTTTGTCCCATGGGGGTTTCTGGTGGATAAACATGGCTAAAGAAAATTCACAAATATTTTGCTTAATATTTCATGAATTATTTTTCCTGTAACGCACATATTCCATTAAAATGGTCTCAATGTGGCAGCTTTTAACAATGTTTGCTTTTTAAAAATAAGTTAAGTCTTCATGAAGATTTAAAAATTACATAACTTCAGAATTTTCTTCGAGACAATTTTTTCATTTTTATCATTGCCACTAATATTAGTATCCTGAATAGACATTTTAATAATTAAAATAGACTGAAATAGTCTAAAATTTTAAAAATGAAAAGAGATCATAATTATATTTATTGGTGCACTGAGTTCTAGATGACAAGGGAAATTAATTAGTCTGAACATTTTCCTCAATGAATATGAAAATAAAATAAAAATAGATTTCTCCATTTGTTAGAAATTATCTTATAAGAATTGATGCTATAATTACAAGTCTTGTGCAACCCTGTGTGCCAGTTATCTTACTGAGCCGAGCCCATTAAATAGACGAAGTTGAAGAAGTCAAGCAAACATTTTGCAAAACAAGTCAAAGATCTTCTGAGCTGAGCCATGGCAAAGCCCTGTCCTTTGGGAGAGGGGGAGCTTGTTATAAGCATCCAGTGTAAATGTTTCTGAGTAATTTCCTTTCTGACTTCCATAAATCACAGAGTACTTTAATTGCAAATGCATCACCAGAAGACCATGGCCTAAACAGGATTATGGATTTGCATTTGTTCATGAGATAAGCCCACATTTTTGTAGTTCACTTAAAATCCTTTCAATCTCTTATCTATAAACTATAGCAGTGATTGCATTTCAGGTTGCTTAATTATTAATCTCTATTAAACAATCATAGTAATTAAATATTACTTGATATAAAGTACACTTTTCTTAAACACTGAGCTAAATGAAATGAGGAGAGGAAAAGACAAATGTTGAACTTTTCTCATGTAAACCTCACTTTTCTCAAGTTCATAAAGTAGTTGTAAAAATGAATTCATTTTGCAAACTTCTGATATTTTACAAAGATGTTTCCATCGAATATACAATCTGTCTGCAAGTTCCAGAATGTTTTTTTAAAACCTAGTTTGAAATGGGATGATTGGTTCAGATTGCTCAAGTCAGTCATATGGTGTTCATTCTGTAAATTAAGTCATTCTTAATGAATTCTGAATCTAGCCTGTTTAGTCAGGGGGTTTCAAAAACAAATGTTTGTTTTTCAGGAGTCTTTACAATACTGGAAAGTAGAATAACCCGCTCTTCACAGCCATGGTGCATAGAACAAGATGTAACCAGTTTAACTTACAAAGAGGGACAATTTTTTTATATATTAGGAAAAAAACCCCACCGTTGAGGAATGGAATAAATTTTCTGGAGAGGTTGTAGAGTCCTGATCACTGGAGGATTTAAAACCTGCAGTGCACATGCCTGTAATGGTGAGTACGTGGACCTTGTGTGGGCATGTGGATATATTAAATGTCTTAGTAATATAACCTGTGACCCTTTTTTATGTTATCCTCTGATTTTATATGCTTTTCTAAGCCACCCTCAGATTAACCATAGGATACTTCGTGGTGTGCCATGGAAAGAAGAATGTACAGAAGGATGTGCTGCTTCTGAAGCAGTGTGGGAAAGGAGAGTAATAAATGACAATGACCAGGAACTCACAGTATATATAACAGATATTTCTTGCATCACTTAACATACCACCAGTAAATGAGTAGAATTTAGTGATGGAAAGGTTATAAAAACTAGACTAGAAAAACTCACCCAGGCCAGCACAATAAGGAAGGGACACATTCTTGACTGTTCCTTCATCCAGAGTGGAAAAGAACAATCCATCTGCAAAAAGCGAGTCCAGAGAGAGGCAGGCAGTAAGCCCTTTGAGAAGACTCACCAAATGGTGATGAGAAAATTAAGTTTTCTATTTCAAGGCAGAATATGTGATAATACAGTTGGATGGAAGTGTCCTCCATAGGGGTGGTCTGTATGGAACAGGGAACTGGATTTGGTATCGTCCTTTGTGTACTCCAGCAACCATCCATCATGAGGTAATATTTAGAATTTAGAGATGACTAAGCTAGCTGAATGCTTGCCTTTGCACAGCTTGTTTTGCTGTTGTTTATATTTCCTGTACTTGTATATTTTATGGCTTGGATAAGTAAACAATAAAATCTGCCTTAACTCCATTTTATAACTTCTAGTAATAAATAATATTTTGGACATATTTTGGGATCCTGCTGGGTTACAAATTGGCCTGCCTGCCACTCTTCTATATCAGTATCAATGCCATCTACTTTCCATAGAACAGTGCCAGAAGTTCTTGGAGGTCATCTACTCTGATGCTGACTCATTTCGGTTCCTGTCTTGTGTTGAAAACTGGTGAAGATGTTGTATTTCAAGACAGGAGTACGCCTTGAAGAAGATATTTCTGGCAACATGTCTACAAGCTAATCAACAAAAATCAAGTGTCTGCTACTAAATTTACAGGGTCTGCATGATTTTTTTCCCTCTAAATATCCTGGCCTGAAGTTTTAGTGTAACTGCTTATTAGTCAAAACGATGAGAGGAGCTTTAAGGAACTGGACGCAATGCACAGAGGGTCCTTTGAGCACACTGACAGTTAAGTGAAACCATGTGAAAGAGGAACATTTAAAAGACTGTACAGGACTCACATACCACAATGATGTTGCCATGGATATGGGTGTTACATATACATATCCATGTTTATCGAAAAACACTGTAGAGGCTGAACTTAACCTAAGGCTGAGTGTAAGGCTGGGTGAGAGAAAGGTTGTCTTGCAGAGCAGTGAGGATGGAATCAAAAGGATCTTTTCTTTGGTGAGAGGTATTGGTGGACAAGAAAACTAAAGCAGAACAGTATAGCAGTTGAGTCAAGATCATGCACTAACACAAGAGGAGAACTCCTTCACCACAGAACCTGAACATGTAAAGTAAAATACCCCACCATGACAGAAGTAACAGGGGAAAATAGAAAGGGGTGTTTCTTTGGCCCATTGAAATTAGGGTTAAAAATCCTAGTAGTTTCACTGGAGCCATATGTTTATCAACTTGATTTTTGTAAAGACTTTAATCACCTGATTAATGCCAGAATTTCTGACAAATGCACATGGCTAGAGAATACCTTTTACTGAGCAAAGTTTTCTTCCTTTCTTTTTTTTTTTTCTTCATTTCTTTTTCATAAATGTAATTGTCATTGAAATAGGTGGTTATAGAGCTGTCCTTGTCTGCTGATAGGATCACAGAGGAGCTGAGAAGGTACCTCCTACTGGAGGGAGGTGCCAGTTTCCAGAAGACCATTTTTTGCTCTGTAAATATTTAGAAGGTGCATCTCCCACCACAGGCCACAGCTTTTAGTATTTCTTCACAGAAGTACTAAGAATAAATCCTTATATACATGACCAACACAGTTTTGAATAGAAATTTCAAACTACAGAAAGTGTTGTATAGTTTCAAAGCCATCAGTTACCGATAAAAATCCCAGTGATAAGTGCGTTTGAAATGTCCAGGACAGGAAGAGCTGTTACAGTTATGGGTTATTTAAGAAACCTCATGGTAATATTTTGGTCTTAGTCTCTGCCAAGCACAGTCACGTGGCATCTACAGGCAGGATTTCAGGAGGACATGAAAATCCAGTTGTTTGTTCCATTTGTCCATCCCCTACTCTTCTGGTGAAGTATTCATGCAAAACACTTTATGAGTTTCCATGTTTTTCTCTCTTCCACTAGACTCACCACAAGGCCACACATCCTGAAATGACCAAAGAGCATTGTAGCTGTTTCCTTACTGCATGCAGAATGTTTTTGCAGGTATTGACCCTGTGCTGAGTTGAGAAATGTGTCTAGACCAGGTTCATCAATTTGGAGCAACCGTTTAGGAGGCCATTGCTCCCAAAGGCATCTCCAGGTCCCATGGACGTGACACTCCCAGGGGACCTCGGTGGACTCCAACAGTCTCTCCTGCTCAACTTGCTGAGTGAAAATGAGTGAACAGAGGTAGTGGAAACCAGGTCAGAGCCTCACATGTCATTTGGTGGTCTTTCAGTTGTTGATTGCTTTCTCCATCGTAAGGTCTTTGATTTTAATCGGATCATTGTGTGCACATATGGATATTCCTGGTGGCCTAACCAGTGAACATAATTAAAAGAAATGATTGCCTTTCACTTTAAGCAAACATCTGGTTTTACTTGAAACAAGATGACTTAGCTGTTTCAGAAACATTCTTGTAACCCTGGATTCACATTTTCATCTTAAAATATATATTTTCTCTGTTCAAGCAGCATGTTAATGTAAACACTATGTATAACTGACAACCAAAATTTTCAGAAGTATTTGGTGCTCTGAGCATTAGTGAAACCACAAGAATTATTACATTTTTGATTTGATCTCTGTAAATCTGTTTCAACAGTCACTCTGATTTAAACAATTATTCTGATTTATATTCCAAGAACTATAATTTGCAGAAAATGTAACCATGTGAAAACATGTTTTTGTATAGTATATCTTGGCAACCTTGTTTTGTTGTGATGTCATTGCCTTAGGTTTCATGGAAATACTGAGGGAATAAAAGGAAAACAAGGGGATATGCGAATATACTTCAAACCTCTGTTTGAAGTATATTCGCATATCCCCTCTCTCCGCAACTAAAAATATTTTAATGTCTTTTTTTCCATAATGACGCTGAATTTTCTGTTATTGCTTGACTGACAAGATGGTCAGAAATGTACTAAAGATTCTCATGAAGGGAATTTAATTGAGATGGAAGGATTTGTCACCTTTCACTTCTCCCTATCAGGTAGGAATCATCATTTGTATAACAAGATATTTTGAGATCCTGGATTTCTTTGCTTTCATGTTGTTACAATGACAGATTCTAAACAGTTAAGCACAGGCATGCATGCAAGGTACGCAGAACAGAGAAAATGAAATTTCAGACCATTTATCAACTGCTGAGGTAACATTGGAGCTTTATCATTAAAAGTCTATCTAATCTGGTTTATTGTAACATCTGAGAGAAGATGACTGTGCTTTATTAAACCAATAGCTCTCATTCACTTCATCACATCTGCTCTTTCTAAAAAAAATAAAATAAAATAAATACAAGGTTATTAAGAGTAGTCCTTCATTATAAAAAGCATAAGTTACAGCTACATACAATAGAATGAAAAATGGCAAAAGAAAATGCCTTCATATGGAAACAATCCATCTGGATACACCTATATATGCTATATGGGGATTTCCAGTACTATTAAAAAGGTTATCCCTAGTACAAGATATTAAAAATATGCCTTGTATGATTTAGGCGTTTTAAACATCTCCGGTGTTTTTACTGAAAGAAAAGGAAAAGAGAGAATGGGGAAAAAGGAAAGCATCACATTCAGAAAAATTCCTAACTGGCTTCACATTTTTCTTTTTCCAGCACCAACAAGAAAACGCATGAGACACAAGCTCATGCCTGTCAGATGTGATCATATGCTAAAACAAATGACACCACTTGCTAATTTCATTTCCCCAGCACGTGCCTTTGTGCTTGTGTCTGGCTGTTAAGCATCTGGGATGTTTGGAAACTGCAGATTTTTCTTATCTACTTAGTTGCATGGTGAACTACAAGGAATTCTTCTGTCGGGGCTGATTGTGCACTAAATTGTCACCTTATCATTAATCCCGAGCAATTTAGTTGATTTCAATGTATCTCTTGCCTGATTAAGAGAAAAGCTGGAGAACTGAGCTACTGTTACCGACCCTGTAAATATCACCAGCCACAGTACTTAGCTACTGTGAGTTCTCCCTTTTGCCACTGTCTACCAGGCATGGAACTAGACAAGTAATGTATCCTTTGACTAGTACTGAGTCTTCATAGTGTCAGATGGTCAGTAGATATTTTTAAAATACAATTTTCAAGGAGTTAAAAGTCACAAATAATTTCTGTTTGCTATTAAATTAAATTTATCATTTAGTCTACCTTTACGTATCTACTTTTCAATATATTATTATCAAAAAATCCCTTTCATATTGTGAATTGGCAACTATTTCAACTCCACCTTCAAAAGTAAATGAGCAAAATGAGCCTTGGACATGACATCAGCACAAGTTACATACTATGTTCTAACTACTGAAGGCAACGTTCTACAAATCTCTACAACTATATCCATAGATTTGAGTAATATACCATATTTCCTTCAAAATGCCAATCATGGACTAAGTCTCTAGTAAATTTGGTACTTGGTACAATAAATAAAATTAACGTTCATGTATTAAGAAGAGTCACTGTAAATCATCGCTCCCTCTTTAAGGACTATTGCTTTAGCAGTCAGTGTAGGAAATGAAGTCGTTTCGGGGAGTAGGAAACAGCAAGAGTTGTAGAGTACTTTTGAAACTTGAGTTTAAGCTGATCTCAGCCTACCTCCATGTTAGTCATTTCAAGGTCTGCTGCAGGTGGTCTTCACACAGAAGCTCAAAAGAGGCAGTTTGTGCCAAAGTGTGGAGCTAGGAAGGGTAAGTGATGGAGCATTCACAGGGAACAATAAAGCTTTCATACTATGGAGAGAGTGAAGAACCAAGCTGAGCAACTTGGGAAAATGTTAGTGAGTAGAAGGTAAAAAAGAAGCACATAATTTAAAAAAGCATGTAAGAAAAGGAAGCACAGACTTTGTCTCTGCATAAACGTGGAAACAGTTCCAGAAGAGGCACTGCTAAATTGCTTATCTTCTGCTAAAATAGTCTTCATAAAATAAGTAGAATCTAATACCAGATGAAACAGCACTGTCAGCATTGACAGTTTTCCCCAGTTCTACCTTCGAAATTTATTATTCATTTTAATTGTTATTGCACCCCCAAAGTTTCTCCTTTTTCCTAGTCCCATCACTTTCTCCAAAGTTGGCTTTCCACCCTGCTGGAACTTAAAACTGAGGGTTAAGTCTTGGTGCTGCTGAAGTTAATATAAGTTTAGCCTCTGCAGTGAGGTCTGGATTTTATGTAGATGTTTAGGAAGTTGTACAGGAGCATTCATGCCTTTACTTAGGCTTTTTTCAGTTAGGTATTAGAATCTCTTTCTCTCCACTGATCTACAAGGAGCCCAGCTTAGTATCTGACATTAGGGACTTACTTTGCATTCCAAAGTGTCATTGATATTATTTTATTCTGAATTTCAACAGTTAAGTGAGGGGAGTTATGAACTGAATGTCCTCCAAGCTTTGTGTAAACCTGGGATAGAGGAGGTAGCAATTCCCTCCAGATATGACAAACATGGGGTGAAGGCAAAAAAGTGTCTCTGCTATGAAGACAGGCTGAGAGATCTGGGGCTGTTCAGCTTGGAGAAGAGAAGGCTCAGGAGCAAACTTACAGCACTTCCAGTACCTAAAAGGGCTACAAGAGAGCTGGAGAGGGACCTTTGACAAGGGCCTGTAGTGATAGGACAAAGGGGAATGGCTTTAAACTAACAGAGGACAGGTTTAGATTAGATGTTAAGAACAAATTCTTTACTGTGAGGGTGGTAAGGCTCAGGCATAGGTTGCCTGGAGAAGCTGTGGATGCCCCATCCCCGGAAGCATTCAAGGCCAGGCTGGATGGGGCTTTGAGCAACCTGGTGTAGTGAAAGGAGGGTTGGAACTGGATGTTCTTTAAGGGTCCTTACAACCCAAAGCATTCTGTGATTCTAAGTGGTGCAGAAAAGGAGTATTATTTACTCCTTTATTTAATGTTGTGGTGGCAAACATCAATTTTCCTGACTTGTGAGAGATAAGGTCACTGAAAATTATGGATATCCTACTAGGGGATATCTTTGACTATAGTGTTTGTTGTGTTTCCCCAAAGAAGACCCAGTCTAGTTGTCCTGGACCATGGGTTTGCATGAGCATAATAGAAGCAAACAGAGTCAGGAGATCCCATTTTGCACAGAAGGAAAGTGAATTCAGAAAATTTCCCACTTTCAAACTGTGCTTGAAGGTAATGGTTGTGCCTTTGCCAACATAATTTCTTTGGGCAGTTTGATGTTCTTCTGCTCTGTGGCTAAGCTAGGACTCACACTGTAGCTCGCAGTAAAAGAAGGGATCACAATTTATAGCTCATCTTCTATGGATAAAAACTACATACTACATCCCTTTAGTGCAGCAGACTAGATTTTGTTTCACAGATAGGGCTTCATCAGAGCAAAACAAATTCAGCAAACAGTTGATCATTACTTTAATGGTGTTACTGATGGAGTGGAAGAAAGCCACATGCTCAGATTTTTGCTGAATTAGGGTCTAATTCTGCTGCTTTCTTCTCAGAATATATTTAAAACAAATTTGGAACTAATCAGTGGAAAAAAGAGCCTGAACCTCACATACTTGGTATTCTATGTGACAATCCTAATGATTTTCCTGTAGAAGCTATCTGTACCTGACTTTGCTTTTGAGTTTGGTCACTGATACAAGTAGCACGTTTAGTGTCATTTCCAGGTGACAAATTGACAGTGGTACAATGAGTTGGCTGTGTAAGAGCATCAGTTCGAGTATGCGAATGAAAGACTGATGGTGTCATTCAGCTGTTGTTGATGGAGGCTTATTGATGCTTTAATAGAGGAACGGTCTTCACAAAACTGAGAAAGCCCCCACAATATTTATAAGTCTCAGAAACACTTCTTTTGGCCTTTTGAAGTAAGTATCTTATTGACAAGTGATCAGAAAGCAATTGTATGTTGTCAACACTGTGTAGGATACATAACCAATTGTTTTACAGGGCAAAAGGAACCTAGTTGAGACACTCAGAGTATCTCAACACAAGCTGAGCTTAAGTTTTGCTGGTTTACTATTTTACCACTGGAAATCAGGGAGTAGAGTGGCATGAGGGAACTGACTGCAGTACTGAGGTTGTGGGTCTGAAAATTTTCATAACCTATTCTGTGTGTAAGATAAAATTTACCCTTTCACCGTTTGACTTTAGGGCTTCTGAAATTTGGCAGAGCTTGTCATGGATCTGAAGTCTATTTTTACTAAATTAGTGAATGAGTGACTAACACTGGAACTAAGTCAGTATGAGATTACAATGCATGCAAATTGTTGCTGCTGCAATGATATGTGTGGTTAAAATAGGTATGCAGAGTACTTATAGGACTGATGGATGCATTTGTGCCATTTATTGTGTGTTTAATGATCAAGCAGAGGGCAAAAGTAGCATCATGCTCCATGATGTGATGTGAGAGGGGCTTTGGCGTTCTGCTACTACACCACACAAGTCTCAGTTACGGAATGCTGCCCTGGCTGGAAGAACTGACATCCTCACCAGCTATAACATGGCTGATCTACACTGTCTCCTCTTCTCATTAAAGCCGTATATACAGCAGACATATGCTTATACTGGCTTATTGCCCTCTCATGTAGGAAGGGGAGTGTGGAAGAGTGGTTTAAGACACTCATATGCCTGTGTGCATGCCAGCCAACACGTATAATATTCCTTGCAGAGAGAAAATTACACCCTGAATTTTTCACAATGGTACCTATTAATGTGGAATGTCATTGAGCCATTTAATGCTATAAGGCAAGCAGAGGCTGAGAACATCACAACTGTTAAGAATACTAGGGCACCAGTGGAGAACTGGTGGGGAAATGAGGAGAATATTTGGTTAAGGCCCACAGCAGGCAAGTCACAGCTCCCCCACATCCCCCTGTTTGCGTTGACGGGCACTCACAGGTCTGCACACCAAATTCCCCTCCCAGGTCAGGAACGATAATTTATTTGACAGCACCACGTGGAAACCGTGTAGCGGTTTCACTTTCCCCTTCCACAATCAGCCTTTTCCGTTTGTATGGGAAACAAAACACTTCTGTGAAAATTCCCCAAATCTCTGGATGAGTCGGTCTAAGCTGAAGCACATCAGCATTTCTCCATCAGAGTTAACTGGAACCTAGACAGGCTAAACGTCAAATGAACCACACAGTGATCTCGCACTCTCAGAACAAAAAGAAAGATAAACAAGAGGGCAGGTATATTGTCTGAAGTATTTCCAAGTTATTTAATAAACTAACTTAAATTTTAAATTTGGCAGCTTTGCTCAGTACTGTGCAAACATAAGAATTTTGAAACATTACACTGGGTGAATCAGTTCCTTTTTTTTTCTGATGATGTTTTAAACTCTTTCACCTTCTGAGTGAAGAGGTCTGGCACAGAGACCTTCTGTCTAAGTATCTTGAAAGATATTGTATATATCCTTCTGGTTCACTCCTTCAAGACCTGAAGAGACTCCTGTGACCACATTGTATAATATGTTACAAAGAACGCTATTAAAAATTACTCAAGTCAGGGCTGGATGAGTTGTGTTATCCACATGTGAGCTCAGGCATACTCTGAGAAGACCTTCAGTGTGGACTCAAAGGATGGAGGGTCTGTCCTACAAAACCTGTTTCAATCATAAGTTGTTCTGACTGTGTGAAATGTTTGTTTCATTTTTATTCTGAATGTTGGCAGAGATTTTTCAGTTTGGAAGAACATTTGCACTACAAGTCTTTATTTCTCAGGTGAAATCGAGCTTTCTAACGCGGACATATAATTTTGTGTCCCCTCCATTGTCCCTGAGATGTCCCAGTCACATACAGTCCATCACACTCTTTTGCTAAATTATAAGCTGACAGTGTGCACGAGACAATTGCAGTGCTTAGGTTTTGTGCTGTCTGTTTAAATTTATTTTAAATGATGAATCAACCAGGATAACAACGAAGCCTGGAAACTGGTTCCTGGCTTCCAGAACTATTCTACTCAGTCTTAATTCCTGCAACTATGCATTTGCACATGTGCCTAATACACATAAATCTGTATGGTAGACATATATTTCCACATTCATGAATTCCCATATACATGTAATATATATATAAGTCCCTAAATATAGTAAACTCTATTTAAAGTAAAAAGGGCCTGGCTGATTTAGATCCTTCCAGGCTGGCAGAGGAGCATCATCTGTTGGACCAAACCAGGAAACATTTCTCATTCACCTACTTTTTTTGGCCTTTCTGTAGATACTGTAATAACGTGTGTGTTCAGAGCTCCAGGTTCCTCCTCGTGTTCAGGTTTTGGGTTGAGTGACTGTAGAAAACATGAAGTTAAAACACCTTGGCTTTTCTGAGTCTTATTCTTTTTGTTTTCCTTTCATTATTTCACGGTCTGCTCCAGTTTTCCCGGCATCATCACCAGTGCACTAAGCAAAAGTAATGAAACAACAAAGACATTTCACAAAATGCAACACATACCTCTCAGATTTCACCCTTTTGACCCCCTTTGGACCCTACCATTGTGGTCCTAAACTTTTGATTTATAAGAATCAAGTCCCAAGAATCTGTTCAATTCTTAATTAATAAAGTCTGACTTTTGTGTCACCTATTTGAATTTGATAAATACAAATGAACTCAGAGGAAATAAACCTGATCAAAAAAAGTATTTTACAAGAACTGAAGCAAAATAAAGCCTTTTTACAGAGAGTTATTCAAGAGAAACTTATGCTGTTGAAAAATTAAAGTACAATGCAAAACTGGACTTTTTGAGATACATTAAACAGCTGCAAATTTTATATATTAAACCACAGAATATTCCATAAAACAATGGTGCCCTCTTTAATGAAATGTTATTAGAGAAACAGACCTGTCAGGGGAATACATTTTTATATCCAGTTAGGTTTTGCATTTAACAGATTCCCACTTTGTATATTTTTCTGTGGTAGCTGCTAAGTAAAATATATATACTCTTGAATGTTTGCTTACTTCTGGAACAGGAAATTTCCACACAATTTAGTGATTTAAGAACTGATTCTAATCTAATAAAAATAATAATAAAAAAAAGCTTTTGGGAATACTCAATGTCACTCAGTCTGTGGAACAACAGCCTTTGTTCATTTAGGGCATCATCTAGTTTCCAGAATCTTTCCAGTGTTTTCGAGGGGGGCTGACCTGTAGCCTGGAGCCACCAGTGTGACAAATTGCTCATCTGACTGGTGCTTGGGCTTCCTTAAACCTTCTGAAGAATTGCTCTGGGCGTTTATCACCTTTCTGTGTTACTCAGTCACTCTTTCTCGCTTTCTTGAGTAGATGAGTAACAAAGGAGCCCGATAATGAAGGTAGTCAAAGTCCAGGAAGAAGCATAGGAAGGCTCAAATAAATCATCATGTCACTGTTCCTTGACAAGCTACAATACATGAGGTGCTCCCACTGACTGTGAACATACTGTTAGCACATGGATAGGGCAAGGTAATGCAGCATAGCTGTCAGGGACAGAGCATTTAAAGCTAAATTATATTTGTGATGGTGCACGCATGGAGGATTGCAGCTGTTATAAACGAAGTTCCAAATCAAGAATTCTTAGCAGCAATGTTATTTATTTAATAAAGAATGAGCAAACAGCACTGCGTGTGAGAGAGCCTAAGCTCACCAAATCGCACACTTGTTGCCTTTGTTCATCTCCTTTTATGCAGGATAACATTACATGTGCATTATTGTATTACATAAACATCAGTTGTGTTACATATGCATTAGCTATGTCCGAAAATTCCAGAAAGTAGGAGGGGAAATCATTAACATACACCACTCCTATAGCTCCACCTCAGAACGCCCCTTTGGGGTCTTCTTTTGGGGGTCTTTGGGGGTCTTTGGATGAAGTAAGAAGTCTTCCTCAGGCTTGAACTTTTCAACTTTGGGACTCACTGCTGAGCTGGCATAGTCAAATTAACTCAAAACTGGTATCATCTCTGTGAGCTTCTTCTTATCAACTTTCAAGGTCCCTTTTCTTAAACTTCAAAGCTCCTTATCAAAACTCCGGGTTTCCTGTTCTTGCTAAGGACTTAACCAAAGCTTATCTGTGAGTTAGTAAAAGCGAGCAAGGCTGTTCCATCCAAAAGTTAGTTTTAACAAACAACTAAGGCTACAATTTTATGTATTTTGTTTTCATAAATACTAACTTTATAAGACTTATAAGTTTTGCCGGTCTCGTTCCCCAGTTGCGATGTCAGCGCAGGCTCTTATTGAGAGTGTCTTAGGAATAACTAACACGAATCATCACACAGTTCCTCACACAGCCACTCCATTGGTACCTTGTAACTTGTTAATTAGCTGTCACCATCAGGGATTTGGTCACCCCTCAGCTTCACAGTGCCCTACTAGCCACAGATACAGGTAGGCATCACCCAGAAGATTTTAAAAAAGGAGATATTCCAAATCACACGTCAATCACAAAAATCTATTCCTAATATCAGTGATCATGAGAGAATGCAATGCTCCTGAGTAGCAAGTTTGATTAGGAGTTTGCAAGCCAAAGAGCATGCAAAAATCATTAATTTCTTCCCAAGAGCAAACAAAGTTCAGAAATTTCTTCCCAATTACAATAAATAGATACCAGCAGCTTGAAAATTTTGTTTTACCAGTCATGCACAGAATAATTTAGACTGGAGGTCATCCCATCCCATCGCCTGCCCAAAGCAGGGCTGAATCCAAAGCTAGAGCATATTATCATAGAATGGTTTGTTTTGGAAGTGATGGTGCACTACACTTCCAGGGATGGGACATCCACAGTCAGTGCCTTTTCCAGTGAAGGGTATAAATGTATCCACAGATGGAAATTTAACAAACTTTTCATGGTGTTGGTTTCTAATCAACAATTAGAAAAGAAATGTAAGAAAGAAATTCTTTACAGAGAGAGTAATCAGCCATTGGAATGGGCTGCCCAGGGAAGTGGTGGATTCTCCATCCCTGGAGGTTTTCAAGATGAGGTTGGACGTGGCACTTAGTTCCATAGTCTAGTAACCGCGGTGGTGTTGGATCAAGGGTTGGACTTGATGATCTCAGAAGTCCTTTCCAACCCGTCTGATTCTGTGATTCTATGAATTATCATAAATTGGCTATGCTTTCGGGAACCCTACCCTGATACATAAAATTGTTATTTTCAGCCTCTGGACTAAAACCCAGAGTTCAACCCTAAACCTGATGCAGGGTTTCATTTAAAGGTTTTGGGGTTTTTTTTTCTGAATGATTGAAATACTTAAAATTTTCTTCACGACTTGAATCCACAAGCAAAATTCCAATCTGGGTATGTATTAGGCAATATTTTAATAGCGGAAAGTGCAGAAAAGGTGTAAAATCCAAGCTCCAGATCGCTCTTCAGGTTAAATCAGCATTTTTGCCTTTGACCTAGTAGATCAGCAACTTTGCTACCCGTCTCTGCCATTTTTCACTAAATTATCTTCCTCTTCTGTACTATCCTGTTCAGCTATGAAAAACAGAAAAGCCATTTCCTGACAGTTTCACTTACAGTGACTCCAACCCTTTTTATCACCTTTTAAAATGATAATAAAAAGTCATTCAGAAATTGTCTGCAAATACCTCCCATAGTACCTGATTCAGAGCAAGGTAATTAGAAAGAGTGACGGCTGTTAAATGAAAATCAAAAAGTGTGGATGATGCCATCCACCTTCCCTTTCTAGGTTCTTGAAATACTTGTTCTGTAAGTAGCACTTTAGGTGTGTGAGGGTATAAGAAATAAACCCAATTACAGGTGCTGCATGTTCTCTGTATGAAAAATGCAAAATGTCACCAACTCTGTAGCTGAATAATGTCACCTCATCTGTTCTCCTTTGAGATTGGATCCAGTTCTAGATGTGTAATCCTTGGCAAGATGTTTGCCTTAAAGCTTAACATAGTTGTAGCCTCTGTCTCATGGAATTTTCTATAAAATCTCTATGAGATATTGTAAAGAGGCCTAAAGACACCAGTTATACTTACTTCAGGGTCTTTTTACATTAGCATAGCAGATATAAAATATCTGCAATGCAAAGGAGAATGCATGTACTGGATTCTAAAGCCTTTCCTTTGTAGAGGGTGGGACAAAGGTTCTTTGTCAGAGTGTATAAATCCCAAATCATTCAGTTTCTTTGCACGAAACTTACTGACTGGAGCACTCCAACACAATGGTAGAAGTTACGTTGTACCTCAAGCATTTCCTTCTGTTAAGGGATAGATCAATATTCATACTTGCAAAATCCCTTTGCCACAACAACACAGCACTTTTCTGAGGAATGCATGTACAAGGGGGAACAGATGAAAAGAAAAAAGATATTTGTAGAAAAAATTCCCTACTCAACATTTTCTAGTCGTGCATACACTGGTTTCATTTATCTGTACCTCTGCTGAAGTTGAGCCCTTCACTGAAACATCTCATTCTCTTCATCACTTTATTTACAGAGAAAGAGGAGCCTTAAACCATTTAGTCCAGTTTCGCTGAAATTTTTTCTTAAGTGATTTTTCCTTAACTTTGTTTTCATTTCTTCACAGAAGACCTACAGTATGTGAGATGTTTGGTTGCTAGCAGAGAACCCTGATTACCAAAACAATGCCACCATACAGAACAAATATACATTTGTATGGCATTTGGCTCAGTGTCTTCAGAAGGAGATAAGTGAACAATTCTCCTTGGGCCTGTCAATAAAATGGAATCCCCAAATAAACTCAGTAGCGAACAAGGCCAGCACCTCTCAAGGCAGTGAATGCAGAGAACTGGTTGCAGCTTCTCTTTTTAGCCATGTTATATGGTCAAGAGTTTAAAGCAAACACAATATCAGGAAGGGGAAGAGATGCAGACAGGGTTGGATTCGGGTGGTATAGGAAGAGAAGATGTGTAAGCCTCTATCCCATGATACTCTTCACATTGAGGGTAACCATACAAAATGGACAATGAGTATTTGCTAAGTTTTGTGGCTACGCTTCACTTTAATTTCTTTCTACCCTCTTTCAGGTTTTGTACGCCTGTTACTCTGACACAAAACTTCTTTAAGGGCGAATGGTAGGAGACCAAGTTGTACGTCTAAATATACATATCTAGTGCTATTCTTAGGAGTCCAAGTATGGTGGGTTGCCCCAGGCCAACAGCAAACATCCACCCACTTACTCAGTCCCTCTCCCCCAGCAGCACAGAGACTCACAGATCAAGATAATGAAAGTTTAATAGGGAAAGCAAAAACTGTGTACTCGAGCAGAGCAAAAAGAGGAATTTGTTCAGTTTTCCCTATTGGCTGTCAGATGTCCAACCATTTTGATAAAAGAAATATTACAGAGGGAAGACAAATGAGATAACCATACAATAACCATGAAAATCTGCCTTCCATTTCTTCTCCTTTCTCTGAGCTTTTATTGCTGAACACAGTGTGGTGGAATCTGTCTTGGGTCAGCTGGAGTCAGCTGTCTCAGATGGGTTTCCTCCCAGCTTCTTATGTACCCCCAGGCTCCTCACTGGGGGCAGAGCATGAAAGGAAGACTTGCCGCTGTTCAAGCTCTGTTCATGAACTGAAAAAACACCGTTGTGTTGTTAGCACTGTTGCAGCTGCCAAGTCAAAGCACAGCACCATGCAGGTGGTTATGAAGAAAGCAAGCTAACTGCACCCCAGCCAGTGCCAGTATACCAGGGAACTCAGCAGAGCTGGGCATGTAGGACCTGCCAAAGCCTGCAGCCTTCTGAGGCAGCAGGTGAATGCCAGGGAGGATGCCCTGAAACACCTAAGGCAAAAGTAAATAGCTATTTTAGGCTTACCTATGTTATGTATGACTTTGTCTTGCCTTTCTCTCCTTCCTAGTAGATTTTTACCTCCCATGATGCCATATTGCTGCACTGCAGTAATCCCTGATTGATACCACTGTTGAGTGAAAAAACCAGCTTCAGAACATAGTAAGTTCTTGTTCTGAAAATGTACGTTAAGGTATGTGGATTTTTCTCTTGCTACCCACTGATAACTTTTAGCCCAGTTGAGCCCGTGTCTACTCCTGCCTGAGGTATTGGTATCATATACTGTAGGTCACTTATAGAGGCCATGTGCCTTCCACAGCCTTCCACAGCAAATTCTAGGAATGAGAAATGAGGCACACAGGTAAAGAAGCATAAAGTGGTAAGTAATGTCCAGTCCTGGGACAGAGGTCCAGTTTTTACATGACATCTTTCTGTTAACTCAGTTAGTGCCTCCAAAATGTGTGCTAGCAACCAGATAGAAGTTTAGATGCTGAGCTACTTTTGGCATTCTTGATTTGAACTGTAAATCCATGTAAATGTTAGTTCTAATGCAGAATTTATTTCCTGTAAACTAAGGAGGTGAATGTAACATACATTAACAGAGAATTATAACTCTTGACATCCTTTTACTGGCTGGTGGGTAGCATTTTTGGCTTGGTATTGCTTCAGAAAGGATTTGAGCAAGTTGTACTTTAGGAGCCTTTAATAATGAGGAAAGAGGGCAAGTGGACTTCACCTGTCTAGACAACTGTATCTGCATGGGGTAATCCCATGTGGCAGTAAAAAACTCTGGATACACTTGAGGTGCATCTCAAGATTGAATCCCACAAACAAATTAGCTTTCCATTTCAAAAAGAGACATTTTGAAGTGTGGGACAGTCATCCCTGACTAGTCCATGGGACTGCCGCTGTGGAAATAGAGCAACTTCCCCAGCCAGACTGTCCCACCCTTCCCTGGATGGGGTGGCTCCGTTTGCTGCAGGTCAGTGGAATTACTGCCCATTACCTCAGTAGTGAAACTCTGCCATCGAGTCAGGCCCTTGATTTCAAACTGTTTGATAATTTATTAACACCTAAATGCTGTTGAAAATCACATCATTCATAGCTTTGGCACCAGCGTAAGTGTTAAACGGCTGACAGGAGGACTATCTGCAGGGGCATGAGTGGTGTTTCACACCTAATTATCAGTTTCTAGTGTCCTCTGGCTTGATAACTGAGAACTGAAATATGGAAAGGTTTCAGAAATATTTTGAAAAGGTAATTACCTAGCTAACAGAAAATTAAGCTATAATAAAGCCTCTTTTCTGTTCTTTTGCAAGTGTTCTCTGCTTTCCTATTTTCTGGAAATAGAAATTGTCAGAGGAAGGGTCAATTTTTCTTAAACAAACCAGGCACAATCATGTCTCAGTCTTCTCTCTTTCTGTAGACAGATTTACTGCAAAGCATAACCAAAAATTATATCAAATTAGAAGAGGTACTCAACAATGGCATGTGACAAGTGGGTGGCAAAACAGTATGAAAAAAAAATGGGGAGATCTCTTTCTTTCCATTAACTCTGTCCTTTCTGTGGGGGAGCTGGGTGATGACTATAGTAGTAGTGGATCTGGGTTCAGGAGTACAAAAAAGACCTGAAGGAGACACTACCAAGCCCACTGCTGCCATAGGCAATCCCTCCAAGAGGTCTGTTGATGAAGTTATAAACTCTTGGGGGATGATAGAAACTATTTGTATTCCACTCTCCCCCTTTCAACAGTGCTCCATTCCCAAGATTAAAAAGGAGTTTCTTTGGTTTTAACTTGCTACCTACATTTTTTTTTTACAGAGACTTTATAACCATTTATTCTTCCGTCAACATTTTCTTCAGCTTCTAGCAGATTTGTTTTTCCGATGCCTGTGTTGTTCCTGTCGATTTAAGAAATAATTACATATTTTTTTTTACAGCTAGATCAACAAGTTCTAGACTGCACAGGTGCTGACTGTGGCTTCCTATAAAAACAGACCTTGTTCCTGTCGCAGATTAAATTCATCTTCACTGAAGATGGAGATTCAGGGAGGTTTTAAATAACCCCATCACACATCTCTATCCAGCTGCTATTCTTTGCATTCATTGCTGCTCTCTACAGTACTGCTGGAGATATTCCTTGTTGTCTGGTATCCTATGTCATGGAAATGTTGCTATGAGAAATTACCAAGAATAATCAGAGGAAGAAGCTCCTGGAAAGACTGGTAGTCCACTGGGATCTGGAGGAAAGGAGTTGTGAGCTGGTAGGTTGGATGGCTCCTCTCTCACAGGGAAGATTAGTAGGATAACCCAGCTACTGATTACAGGCAGATGAACAGGCGATTCTCAACAGCTAGAGACTAGTTCATCCACTTGCTGCTTTCAGCAACAGACTTTCTGAAGCTGAGGAGTGCAACAAGTAATATAGAAAGTCACTGTATTGGTAAAATAAGAGCTGTAATGTGGAGAAGGAGACATTTTGCCACCACTCTGTCCAGGTCACATTCCCCTGCTCAGTAGTTTCCATTATCATTACTGCTGATAAACACTGTGCTAATGGGACAGCCAGAGCTCCAGAACGTGTCACTTTTATGCTAAAATCTCTAGACACTGCCGAAGGGAACAACTGCTTTTCTGAAACCTGGATTTTTATACATTTTACTGCAGAAGTCACAGCATACAAATAAATGTGATATAAAACAGAGTAACAGTTCAGAAAGAAAGATGATACTTTAACTAAATCATGCAGTAATACTGACACTTCCAAGTCAGCTAGTGCTGAATCCTAGTATTTCCATTTAGACTGATGTTTGACAGCATTAGAAAAAACGGTGATGTCAAAAGGACTACTGTTCCTGTGGCTGACAAGGAAACCATTTTATATAATTGTTTCAGCCTACAGAAGAGGGTAATTCCTTTGGACATTGCTCGGTTTTATTTTCATAAAAGTGAATAAATTATCTCAGTCCCCTGGATCAGAGGATGTTAAGTTCAAATCCTGTTGCTGGAATAATCACTACAAAATAGTTCAGTGTTGATTCTGCAATTTGTGGGTAGTTTTGGTGGGAAAGGCATTTTTCCAAGTTTGCTCTATTGATGTGTTGAAATTACAGAAAAACTGAATTCTCAAAAGGGTGGCCAAGATAGTCAAAATGGCAATTGGCTGAAATATGTGCAATAAAAAGTAGACTAAATTCAATAAAATGCTACCCTGCTGTTAGATTTTCATCTCTACAAAAAGCCTATGACAGCATAACTATATCTAGCTATTTTTATGATTTTTAAGGTGTCTCCCTTAGAAGTCCTAGGGAAAGAATCCACATGAGTGTTATGAATGTTAAGAAATCTCACACTGGGTTTCTGCAGAATTTAAAGGTGTTTTCTTGTGAGGTTTTGGCTGACTGATGATTAGGGAAAATCACGATCAGTCATATCAAAACATCTGATCCCCATTACTTTATTCAATGTGGACTTCATTTGTGCAATTCACATTTCTATGGGGTTTAAATTTCAGATCTATTAAATTTTTATTTTAGTATTACTTTTGATCAATCAATTATTTGGAAAGTGAAGATAAATTCCCTATTAGTTTACAAAGAACTTTGCAGAGAAATTAATCAATAAAACAGTGCAGAAACACAGAAATAAGAAACCCTTACCTTTATACTGATTAATTGTTTCTAATATGTGATTACATTATGAAAATGTTTCTTTTCATGTTCTTCTAGTCTGTCCACCTTTGTCCCTGAAGAACCAAAAAATTTTTTGGGTTTTAAGAAGTTTTGTAAGATATTTCTCAAGTGCTTTATTAGAAATGTAACATTATTATTCCCAGCCTATGTGGGATCACAACTATGAACCAAGTATAGTCACTTCACCACTCTGCCACTCCTCACAGCAGATGCGGAAAGAACAGCAAAGGAATGTCAGTCACTTCATTTGATATGCAGACTGGACATCTGGTGATTGTTTACTTCTCTTTTAAGGCGAAAATAGAAATATATTAGCAAAAATCATTCTAAGCAAGATATAAAAGAAAATTCTGAGAAAATCCCTTTTGCCTAGCTAATGGAAATGCAAAAAAAAAGCCCGAGTTAACCCTTGGTGGTGAAATGATGAAATAACAACTCCAGGGAAAGTTACCCCTGGTGCGGGTAAGTTTAACTTGGTAAGAGTATGTGCGACTGTATTTAGATTAATTTTGCCTCAAGTCTTTAAAAGATGGGAACAGGTAAAATAGTGCTCACCAACACTGACAATTTATTTTTCTTCATAACAAATGACCTTTTTGCACCTTATTCACTTGGCTGTTTTCACGCTAAGCAATTCTTTTCGCAGACAGTCCATTCTCAGCAACCTGCAAGATCAATGTCACTAATAACAACAGAGAAGTCGTAGAGGTTTGAGTGGTGAGTAGCTCACTGTTTTGTTATGATTGTAGCTAATTACTCTTAAGCTCTGCTACTTCACAGAGATTTCACTCTTAGGGTCTCTGAACAGAAATCGGTTAGTTTTGGCAGCCTCTGGTCTGCTGTGTAACATTCATCAGTGTCTTTCCTTGGCGTTTCAAAGGCAACACTTACATGTAATGGCTTTGCTGTGAAACAAAACAGAGAAGGAGTATTGTGGTGTTGAAAACACATTTCACAGAGTTGTTACAGGTTTTTTGGAAGGATGCCCTTTATTTAATTAATCTTCCTGCATTTTGTTTTTGCATTTTCCATCACCATTTTATTATTCTCTGAAGGCCTTGGTCCCCAGAGCTGGCTCCAGGGAATGGCCTGCTGGATTAGGCTGTGGTGCCTTCCACCTGGTGTGTTTCCATGAGCCCTTCATGGTTAGCAGTGTGGCGTGCAGGCCTACTGCGAACGATCAAATGATCTGTTTTCTTTTCCCTTGAGGTGAACCACATTCGCTTGTATAAGAAAGCAAAACCTCCACAGTAGACCTGAAAAGCAGCCTACTGCTTTGGAGAGGGCTCTAATAGGCCTTGATGTAAAACCCTGACCCCTGTTAATGGGATTCTATTGCCATGAAGCCTCCTTCAGACATTTATTTATTAGGCATGTATTTATTATATAAGTAGGGGATGCCAGCATGCTCTGCTGGATTAAAGCTAGTTGAGCCTCATGATTATTCCAGAAAGATTTATTTTCCTCCGAACGCAATTACACACCAGTCCAGTGAAATGAGCACAGTGGAAAATCTCACCCCACTGCTTTGATGGACTAAGCTGGTGCCATCCACAGTCTGCAGACAAGGACTAAAGAAACTGGGACGTTTTCATAATTTCACTGAATGACAACTGAGGTGTTAAGTAATTTCTGTGGTAGACAAGCACCTGAAAGCAAAAAAGTAACTTGTCTTTGGCAGAGCTATGGCTGAACTCATTGTCCAGGCTGGGCTCTATCCAGACACTTCATGGCTTTGGCTACAACTAAATAAACAGCTTTGAATGCTGGCTTAGGGGTATTGATGGGTTTCTTGCATCATTTATGACTATGTGTAGTGACAATTGTGCTGCAGCAAATCCACCACATAAATCAGGTGTGGATTTTGGCATGGTCAACCCTGCATGGAAGACAGTTTTTAGGTGAGGACAAGAAAAGTTGCCTCATAAATGTCAATAAGATACTCCTTCAATCAGATGCCAGGAAAAGGAGAAAAGGCCCTAGCAATACAGCAGGGTTATCGTCCATGCATGCTAATGAACTATCAAAAAGTGCCTGTACATTCAAAAAAATCTTAATTAGTTGTCACTAATATGCAGACAGAGAGATTAAAAATTAAGTTGGCAATACATTTTTTATTATATATAGGGCCTATATACATCTATGTGTGCATACCTGTCACCACAACCTAACTGCAGTTTATTTAAATGGTTTGATGGATGATATATATTTAATATTTGGTTTAAGCTCTATTTGCAAGCTAAATACTGGCTGAATATAGCTGTAGTGTAAGATTGATAGAAAGGTGAAACAGTGAGATTGTTTTCATTTCTGTGCCTGATGGTGTGGATCCTCATTACCATAAGTGCATTGGTGGAGACGTGGAATCACATTAACCACACATAACCAGTGACAGTCACATATGAAAACTTATTCAGCTGCCGATTGCAGGATTGAACTCTTGGTTTTCTGTGAAGCAAAGTCTGCATGAGCTCAAAGGTGAAGATGCTTTTGAGAACTTAGAAGAATAATTTCTATTTATTTTGATTTAGAATATTGGCAATTTTGAAATGAGGTTGACATTTCCAGTGCTACTCTGAGTTTTGAAATCTAGATCCATCTTGTGTATTCAGAGCTGGTTAAAAATGAGAAGCTTCTACACCCCCAACAGTCATTGAAAAAAGACTCTTCCAGAGCACAATTCAGAAGATGCACCACACTCCAGAACCCTCTCTCCATCCACTGAACACAGGAGGAACATAAAGACTTACAGGCTCTTCTGACTTTGCTCCTGAAGCTAAATGCCTGATGTGAGATGACTGAATCTGAGTTTGGGTAATAGGAAGCAGGAAGGTATTTAATGAAAAAAACACCCGACTTTACCCTGACTTCTTTTTGTCCCCTTCCTCTTAAAAAAAGAAAAAAAAAAAAAAAGAAAAATCATAGAGTCAGTGATTTGATAGTTTTTTTACTGGCTTATAAGAAATACTCTTTGCAACATCTCATTTCCAGGTTTTGTTCTTCCAAGATCAGTCTGTGAAATGGACATTCAGGACACCTAATGCCAGACTCTAGGCAGCTCTTTGACTGGGTTAGAGCAGCTTAACCAAACCAGAGCTGCCTTCTTAGGGAAACCAACACTGCAAATCCTTGCTGTGGACTAACAAACACATTTCTGTTTTTGAAAACATGAGCGAACAGTCCATCAAAATAAATATTTCATGTGAATAAGCCTCTGAGAGACTTCCCAGTTCTAGCTCCCAATAGACCATTACCTGTGTTTAACCAAAAAAACCCCAAAACCAAAACAAAAACCCCCAACAAGACCACAAACCAAGCAAAAAAAGTGACCCTCTGGATGCTATGATTTCCAAGATCTTATCCATGGCAAGCAGAACTATAAGTTACACTTCCCTTACTCTAAAACACCTTAACCAGCAAGGGGTCATTTCACCTCCTGGGGAGAGCGAGCCAGATCTTAAGATGGACTCACTTTTTGACCTTCTTCATTATTTATGAAGTATTTTGGGAATGCTTTCTTTGTGTGTGAATTTCAAATGAGGAGTAGGATGAGCAAATATATTTGCTTACTGAATGGCTACAAGTTGGCATTAGAAAATAAACCTGTGGGAGGATGCATGATGAATGTGGTAAAGGCTGGAAAAAGTTAGTTTGGGTGGGATCTTTATTTCTCGCTATGGTCACTTCTGATTCAGATGATGGTATGATCACTGAGGTGCTTGAGCATGTCCAAAGGTGCTGGGACATGTCCAAAGAAGGGAAATGAAGCTCATGAAGGTTCTGAGCACAAGTCTGATGAGGCGTGGCTGAGAGAACTGGTGGTGTTTAGCTTGGAGAAACAGGGGCTCAGGAGGCACCTTATCTTTCTCTCTGACCACCTGAAAGGAGGTTGTGATGAGGTGTGAGTCAGTCTCTTCTCCCAGATAACAAGTGACAGGATCAGAGAAAATGGCCTCAAGTTGCACCAGGGGATGTTTGAACTGTATAATATGAAAAAATGTCTTCACTGAAAGGGTGGTCAGGTGTTTGAACAGGTTGCCCAGGGAAGTGGTTGAGTAATTGTCCCTGGAGGTATCTTAAAGATGTGTAGATGTGGTGCTTGGGGACATGACTTAGTGGTGGACCTGGAAGTGTTATGATGATGGTTGGACCCAATAATCTTAGAGGTATTTTCCAACCTTAATGACTCTATGATTTTATGAATTTGGTGCCCAGTCAAGGCTGTGCAGTTGACCCCAGTGTCCCATGAGTTCATCAGGATGGCTCAGGCACAGTGATCCAAGCTGGAGCAGTATCTAGCCTGTAAGGAAAACACTCCTCGTGGTTGAAATCCTGCTTTATAATCTAATGAAACATGATAAGGAAAGGGTTGCTATGACAAAACATAAAGAGTGAAAAATAGTCCTGAGTGCTCAGCAAACCATGATTTCTGTTTTATGCCTTTTGGCAGCCTCACGGTTTGGTTTTCTCCTACATTACCAACACACATAAAACTCAGGCTCCTGGATTTCTGGTGTATTAGCTGTTTTTTACTGAGGGTTAACCCAAGTTGTTCAGGCTGTATTTACCTTCAGTACAGCATCACCTGTCTCCTGAGCAGACCCGAGGGGCTCAACTGTGATCATTTTTAGTGGGGATTGTTCGGTGTTATTATTGCAATCTAACCCTTGGAACCAGCCTTGAGTCATCCAGCTCCTGCACCCTTGACTCTCTGCATGCCTCTTTGCTTCTTAAGTGCTGACAATGGCAGCATTTAGCCAGGCAGACAGTGCAGACTGGCTTACTCCAAGAGTTTTCTGTTCATGGGATAGTTTTCTCTCTTGCAGAGGTATATTCCTTGTCATGGACACTGTTACCTCCGGTGGTTTCTTTGACAAAACGGGTTAGATATGAGAAGGTTTTTAAAGTTGATACACTTTGTGTGATATGAATGTTGTTTCAAAATCTATTTTAGTGATTTTTCTTCCTTCTTAAATTTTTAAGTTCTAAGTATTTATGCAAAGGATAAAAGCTGTTTTTAATCACATTCATAAATACGTCAAAGCCTTTCTACTTCTGATCAACATTTATACTTCCTTTGTATCTGCTCTTCTTGTTTTCACTCACCCTCTCCTTAGGTTGTTCAAAATAATATTAACAGCATGATATATTCCTCCAAATCTGCATTTCTCTACCTTCCTCCAAACCAACATCTTGAGAGCTGAAAGAAGAGTTTGATTGTGAGTAGAACTGTACAGCTAAAAATCTCACCTTGCATAGGTACAGAACAAATCTGTTCCCCCTCCCTTTTGTATCATTTGTCCATTTGCACCTGGAGTAAGATGCCTTCAGGAATCAGAGGCGGCAGATACATTGACATTGGGGTAACCCTTTTCCCAGCCTCACCATACCATGTGCTGCAGCTCCTAGTGGGAGTAGCAGTGCCAGGACAAAGGGTGTTTGGAGGCTGTGTGGAGCAATAGTCATTATGGCACCTGCTGGGCTAATAGACAGATGCAGAGACAAAAACCTCCAGTTAAAATGTCATGCAGTGACATTAGATACACATCTAGCATTAGATACACATGAAGAGATCTCCTTTTGCTCTATGGGTTTGCCCCAATTCTGCTGGTTGTAATTTTCTGTTGGTTTAGTCACAGTGGTAGAAAAGGGCTTATAGAGAAGCCCTTCGTATGGAAACACCTCCTATGAGCACTATCATGTTCTCATCTGGAAGAAAAAAATGCATATTTTATAGCAAGGTTGACAACAGCTTTTCCATAGTAATAATCAGATGCTTTTTCTGACTTACCTCAAGTTTTGGTGCTGAATGGAAAAAGACAAGCGGGACACTGTAAACAGTTGTCTTTAGCCCAATTCTTGCACCTTTTTTCCCCATGCTGCCCCATATTTGCAAGGATTCAGATCATCACCATATTCTCCTTTTGTATGCAAATCTCATGAATCTATGATCTTTTTTACTGCCTTGATTTCCATCATATTTAGTTAAACAAATTTATGGCAATACACTGTTGGAAAAGGAATCTTTCAAATAATAAAGTACTTCCCAAAATCACATGAGGGTTCAGTAGGAAGCCTATTAATCCAATGAGTTACTGAATGAATTAGCTCAGTTCTGAAGCAGATGTCTCAGATGTAAAACAAAAGCTTGAGCTGAGCACAACATAGTTATGTGGTAATTTTTAATATGTCACTGTTATTCACTGTGCTGAAATACAACAATAAGTTAAAATTACGCACATTTGTTGAAACGTAATTGAAAGATTGCACTGAATTACAAAATCCTAAATTTTGGCATAAAGCAATTAAAGTTTTCTGATGAAAACAACATTCTTTACAAAGTTTTGATTTTAGAGGATGTGTTACCAAACTGGGAAACAACAAATTACTAAACTTTGCAACCTTGTCCAGTTTCTGGTTGCTTCATTGCAGGCTGGCTCCTCTTCACTTTAGGAGGAGATGGCATCTCTCTCCCCTGCTTCCTGTTTACTTGCACAGGATTTCACCATGAACAACCCTTCATTGAGACCTGGGCCCAATCTCACATCACAGGACCTGTTTGAGGATCAGAGGTGGTAAATTAATAGTATCACCCTTTTTCCTGCTCTGAGGAGCCGGAGAAATGTTCTCAGCATTCTCTGCTGTGCAAGAAGTAGAACTGAGGCCTTATAATCTTCCTGAATGTGGCAGAAACTCCTTTGCTATAGGATTTCCTGCTATGTAATTGAAATGTTTGCCTCAGACAAGGAATTTACTTCCACCAGGCACCAATCTATCCTTACATGCCAGACTGGCAGCTTCCTTTGTTGTTTTGAAGAGGCTGGAAATTCTTTCAGGAATTCTTTCAGACCTGTGGGACTAAGCCTACTATTTAGTTACTTTCAATTGTATCTTTGTGGGATACTGAAGGTTGAACAATGCCATTTCAAAGACCCAATTCTCATTCTTCTTTTCTTCATTATTTCTTACATGCTACCAAGCCATAACTGTGATCCTCTTGTGGTAGGTGTTCCTTAAACATTTGCACAGCTCCTCTTCCAAAGAGCTTGTAATTTAGCACAAAGACTCAGTCAAGGCAAGATTAAGGGAAAAAACCTCAGAAGCCAATCACGTGGACGGGGTTGATATATGTTATGTCAGGCAGCGCCAGCTATTTACTGAGGTGTTTTTAATTCCTCTTATGAACTTCTTGCTGATTCCATATTAATGGTTAAAATCACAATATTCTCATGCATATCCACTTTTTTTATTTCTTTCTCCTATATTTAATTCGTTGACAGATGTTTGTGGATACCACAGACATCACACTGAGTTAAATAATATGGACAAAAAAAAGCAAAAATTCAAACTCTTATAAAGGGGGCTCCATCTGACATCCTGTCAGAAGATTCATTCCGTCCCATCAGCACACATTATCAGGACAATAATCATGACTGAACGTACAGGGATCAAACCACTAAACATTTCTTACTGGCACATCACAGAAAGTTTATTCTGTCACAGTTCTCCTTTGGTCCCTCTGGTAGAACATGGCAGATTCCAGCTGGCTCAGTTAGGTACTTGCCATGATGCAGAAGTAAGTGACAGACGTGATTTTTCAGCTTTTCTCAAAAGTGATGATATGGGATGGGCGATAGAGAGCAAGCAGAGATTGGTGGGGTATGGAGAAATCAAGCTTGAAAAGTTTTGGAGAAGGTTTAGAAGAGACTTTATTGTGTCCTGTCATTATATAAAAGGGGCTTATAAGAAAGATGGAGAAGACTTTTTACAAAGGCCCATAGTGGCAGGACAAGGGGAAATGGTTTTAAACTGGAGAAGGGTAGGTTTAGACTGGATGTAAGGAAGAAATTTTTTTACACTTTAGGGCGGTGAAACACTGGAGAAGGTTGCCCAGAGAAGTTGTGGATGTCCCATCATTGAAAATATCCAAGGTAAGGTGGGACAGGGCTTTGAGTAACCTGGTCTAGTGGAAGGTATCCCTGCAGGAGGGTTGGACTAAATGGTCTGTAAAGATTCCTTCAGACCAGGGGGGTTCTGTGATTCTGTCTGCATATTCATTCATAAATGTTCATCTTGAAGGTCAGTGGCCATTTGTACACATCAGCATGTGATGGGCATCCATCACATGGAGGAAGTGTTGGATGTGATCCCCAATGGATGAGGAGCAAGAACACTAAGCTTTGTTGTTACCTGCATGGTGGTTTCTTATTTGAAGGGCCGGGCAGCTTTCACCTTCTGGCTTTGAGTTACTCAAGGTTGGTCTCAAAGGTTTCTGTGGACATTGCCTCATTGTGCAGACACTGTAGTGCAGCCCACTGCCAGTCACAGGGGCTTTGCAGTGTACATTACAAAACATGCCAGATGTGGGGAAAGATAGTTTGACTTCTCATATTTGAGAAATAAGATTTATGTTTTTTCCTTTTCTTGTTTTTTAGAGAAAGATGAGTGCTAACATCTTTTCTCTATCACTTCATAAGCATTAAGTAATTCTCCAGAAATGTGCTAGAAAAAAACCCTCAAAATGAACTATAACTGGGGACAATAAATAATATAATAAGGTTTTTAATCATGCCGTGGTTATTCTGATCTGTAAAAGACAGAGTAGATAAGCAGAGAGTTGGACAAGTAATACTTTAACAGTGAGATATTCACATATATTCCTAGAAATATAGGAATGGAAAGCATGTTATAAGTATGCTGTTAAAGTGCCCAAAAGCCTGCTCATTTCTTGACACCATATGTCTGTTTCTCATATTAAAGGGTTCGGAAACATTGTTTATGGATTTTGCATGACCATGGATGCCAAAAATAATAATCCTATTAAGTTTAGTCCAAATAGCATGTAATGAGATTCAAAATGATATGTTAAATACACATTCTAATAATGAAACTCAAATTGCTTTACAAATAGCATTGGAGAACATTAGCCTATTTTGATTCTAATAATTACTTGCATCCTGTGTTCCAAATCTATTCAATATGCTTTTCGTAAGAACAAATATTTGTTCTACTAATTGTTCTGCAATTCTCCTGGTTATTTTTAAAAGGCTAAAGGTCTACACAAGAGCAGCAGTTGTCTGTTAGAATAAGATCTGGTTGTTTTTTTTACTTTAATCATCTTACAGTATTTGAAGAAATTAGGTTCTCTAATACCTCTGTCTTTTGTTCAGATTTCAGTTGTCTGTGTTTTGTACACTATCATTAAACCACTTTTCAAGTGAATCTTTGCCAGACTAAACATAATCTTTCCTCACAGGACATTCCATCCAAACCACATATGACCACTGTAGCCCTTTCTGGATTGTCCTAAGATGTGGATTCTTGATTTTTAATCTAGGCACTATTTCTAGTTTATATATTAATTCTTTACTATGAATATATTATCATCATATCATATTATGAGTTAATAAGGAGCTATCAATACATTTTTGTCTGCTGAAAAATGTAAACTATCTATAAAGAGACCATATGGTTTAAATGTTTTAAAATATTGTTTTAAAGTAGAGACAGAACAGCTATGAATGGGAAAGGAGCTCAGCTTTGGTTCACTTCTGGCTTCACAATGAAACAACCAGGGATCTCAGTGGGTATTAGAAATGGACCAGAATTGTATAAATGCTACTTTATCCACCCCTTGAAATATTTATTCAGGTTTCTCTCCTTAAGTTTTCTACAGATGTGAAGTCGATTAGCCTTCAGTCTCACTGCCACAATCTCAAAGACCCAGTGTGTGGCCTCCAACACATGGAAAGATGACCAGTGTGCAAGATGCACTGGGGACTTTTCAGATCTGAAGCCAGCAGTCTGAAAAATAAAGTACCCGGGGAAAGTGTGTCTTCTCCACTGACAGTGTGATCAGGTTTGAGGAGAAGCGAAGCATGAGATTTAGATACCAAGGCGAAAGTCAGGCAGACAGAATCTCATTATCTTCATTTTTCACCACATTGTATTTGTATTTTGTTATTTTAAAAAGGTACATTAAATTCATTGTGTGCCATCCAAATGGAAATTTTCTGAAGACCTCTGTAAACTTATAACTTTTTGATAGCTTCATCTCTCTCTAATTTCCCTGCATCTGACTTAAAGAAGGAAAGGAGAAACTGTCAGACAGCAAAAATGCCAATTGCAATATCCTGGCCTGAAAAATATCCTATGTTTTAATGGAGAATCCTTTTTTTCTCAGCTGAGTTGCATGTAATTCTTTTCACATATATGGAATAGTCCTGGGTATTGCGTACAGCTGGGATTTCTGAATACAAATACAACCTGACTGCATACCATTGAAACAGAACTCAGTTGCTTGGAGAGTCTATTGGTGAATTCCTTAAGTCTCATTAATCACATATGTGGTGACACTGGAGGGGGCTCTTTACTTTTTTATTTCTCATTTGTCTCCGATATTCCCTGTTTATTACAAAATCCCTTCCTGTGCTGGATTTGTAATGTGGCTATTTTCCAATACAGTTGTATCCTTTCACTCCCAAGCAGAGCCACCCATATGTGAGAGCTGGGAACCTGGAGCTTTTTGATGAATATCCTTCTTTGCCACAGAGCAAAGAGACCATGACAGACCTGGGAGATGCTTGACAGTGTGGCCCACCAGGAAGATGACGATTACAGATGGAGTTTGCTGATTCTGCTTGCAGAGTCTGGTTCCAGTTTCCCCTGCAGCAGAATGTGTCTGTCCCTCTGCTCTTCTTCCCCAAGGGTTTTGTCATTTCTTTTTAGAAATATGCATGTCTAATTAGGAAATTTATTAATTAATCCTCTTTGCAGCACAGATTCTCTCTTCTTATATTGATGCCGAGATGAAAGTTTACAAAGATATTTAGGTACCAAGGTATCTTTGAGGGTCAGGGCCATGATTGCCTCATGGGATTCAGCTACCAATCCCTCTAACTTATCATCTTTCCCATTTCCAGTTTGCTCACACCTCTACTGCATAAACAGACTGATAATTTAAGGGTGAAACTTTACCCTTGAAATCTCTACTATAGGTTCCTCTCTTGTGTGTGCGCAGCAGCACATCGTGGCCACGTGCTTTGAAGTTCAGTTGTTCCAGGCAGCTTTTTACACAAAGGTGACATTCTAGGTATGTCTGCAAATGGGTTTGCAGAGGGATTTCACCTTGTGTTGGCAGCGTGGCAATTGGCAATGCTCTGGAGGTCTGCAGTACATGCTCTTGGAATTACGCTCTTGGGGTTCTGAAACTCCATTTGATTCAATGTGCAGGGAACAAATTTTCAAGTGCACATCAAAAATATCACTCTTTGGGTGTCTGGTGGTCATATTTAATTTGTTCAGAGAGGTAAGAGCTGAACATGAAACCATCATTATCTCTTAGGAGTCACCTAAGGTTCTTTTGCTAAGCTCATAGCAAAGATACTTTGATTGAAAAAATGTGACCTTTTGGAAGAAAAACTATATGAAGGTATAGGGACCAAGTCAAACTTGCAGATGCACAAAAACTTACCGATCTTGGAGAAAGGAAGGATAAAGAGAAATTTTAATTCTGTTTTAAAACATACATTGACATATATGCAGCATATGGAATGTCTAACCATAATTCATATAAAATCAACAGCACAAATAGATTTATAACAGGACTCATGGAGTCTGACACTTCTTTTCCTCATTCCAAATGGTACTCAGGTGGTGTTTTTTCTCTTCATTTGATGTTGCTAATTCCCCTTTTGGTTTTATGGTAAGAATTTGACATAAAAGAGAGCACCACTGCTGTGATTTCTACTAATTGTCATGTTAAGTAACTTGATGCTAAGAGCTACTATAGGTGTTAACAAAAAATTACTTCCAGAACATAAATGTGTATTGCCAGCAGAATTTGACCTCAGGCTGTAATAGTAACACCGAGACACAAGGAGGTTGAAGTGGAGATCTGCCAGATTTCCTTGTGCAGATTATGCAGGTGTTTCCCTAAAAAGGAAAAGTTGACAATAGATACGATGGCAATTTCTTCCCTCCAAATGATAGCATGGGCAAGTAGACTTTTTGGCATGAGTTTTGACCAGTAAATAATTCTGATCTCCCCAGTATTACTTAAATACATTTTTATAGAAAGCATAAGGAAATTTATGTTAAAATATATCGTGTGTCCAAATCCCTCTATTTGATAAATGAAACATGTTGGTGGCTGTTCCCATAATGCTTTTTGAATTAGAAACATGGGGAAGAATCAAGAGAATGGAAAAGGTAAATACTTCAAAATGAAAACATTTGAAATAGAGAAGGTTTCTTTTTTAAAAAAAAAATCTGTTCTACTTGGCAATTTCAAGAAGATTTTGCTAAAACTTAACCTGCTGACTCTGCAGCATGGGAGGGAAGATTACTTTCCATTACCTGAGGTGCCAGGATCAGTCCAAACAGGCAAAGGACAGTCCAACTGTGTCCTTATTTACAGCAGTTTCATTCCCAAAGACACCAGCTGAAGTCACATCTTGGTAGAGTGCAAAACTATAACCTGTGGGGTGACTTCTCTCATTTGTAATGATATAAATCAGACAAAATCAATGGAGGTCTGAATGAGAAATGGGAGCAAGTGGGAGTTGGGCTTCCAGATTCATTTCTCTGCAACAGCCCATAATATTCATGACAACAGAGCCAGATGACTCGAAGTTACTAAATTTAGATGCTGAGGGGTTCAGTAAGACAAATATCCAGCACTTTGCACTGACAAACACTCATGCTTGGGGAGATGAAGCCACAGGGTAGTATTTGAGAGCAGAGTAGAACAGGTAAGATCGGCAGCTGAGTGACCCAAGTGAGTGTGGATGTGGCCCTTACTGAACTTAAACTTCACTGTGTCCACCCAACCAACTCACCCACTCAACCTGAGCTGCCACACAGAAACAAGAGACACTTCAGCCCACTTGAGTGGAGTTATTTTTATTGAGAAAAACAGGATGCAGTTCAAACCCCACTGCAATTGCTGAGAAGGCTCCCATGCTATAAGATGAGGAGTACAGAAATGGTTTGCTTTGGGAAATGGCATCATTGCATGAACATATCCTGGAGTGAACCAACTTGGAAAAAAGAGTCTCACAGCAGTGATGTTCGAGTGATCTTTCTCTGCACATCCCCATCTATTCCCTCCCCACCCTGCCATATATGTACTGTAAAAGACAATTGAACTCAATGTCGAAAGCTTGGAAATATTGTGAGAAACATTTTTCTTGGAACAGCATATGTATGTGTTGAGGGATGAGAGTGAATGTATTCCAGTGTGCAGTGGTTAAGGGGGCTCCAACCACATTTAAATTAAGGCCAGATTTAGGCTCAGCCCATGAACTTGGATGAATATCTGTTTCCTGTTTTCCAAAGCTAAAAGCTGAAATGGAAGACAACTAACTGATGGAAGAGGCAAAGAAGCGTGTTTACGATATTAATTTATGTGGGGTATGAATGAAATAAGTTAAAAATGGTGGGGCTTTATTTGTAAAATAAAACACTGAATAATTTCCAATGTTTGTTGTAAATGCCATCACAGTTTAATGGCATTTTGAACTGTGGGATCTGCAAAGCAAAGGCAGGCCTGGAGCTCTTGTCTATGGCCAGGTTTCATCCTGTCTGCAATGGGACAGTAAATGTTCATCTGTGGCAAAGTTAAGGCATAAACTCTGCTAATTCTTCAGTATAACCTTTTCACATCACTTGGCAACTGCCCATTTCACTGAAAAACTGCTTTAGGAATACACTAAAAAGGAGATTTAAAGATCTTTTTTATAAGATCAACATATCTCTCCTCTATATAAACTCTGAGAAAAAGAGTAACTAGTAAATAGAACTGTAAATCCTTTCACTCTTTTTGAATTCAAATTTTAGCTTTACTAACATAGCAATTTTTCTAGTTTTCCTCTTCAAAATATGACAGAAGTACTACAAAGAGTAAGACGATTTTTCTTTGTTTAGAAAAAAAATCTGTTGAGTTCTTTCAGATGTTTGTTTTACCTTTTTAAAAAGAAAATTGATTGTGAGTGATACTGTCAAAACTTGCTTGGTTTTAATTTTTCAATGTAATTTTAAAATGAAAAGTGTTAATAATGCAAAAATGTTGGCCAATATAACAATGCAATGTTTGAAAAGTACCTTTTTAAAAAAAAATCCATGCCACTTGAGATGGTCAAACAGTCCCTGATATTCCACGTAGCTGCTTGGTTTACAGTGAGTGGCATAGGAAAGAGGACTACTAAAATTCAGCTGATATTCTAGAACAGCTCCTGTGTCTTATCCCCAGGGCTGCAGAAAAGGAGAGCTTTGTTGCTGCTGAGAGACATTTAGCTTGAGTTGTATCAAGTTAGGTAACTTCAGGACTTAAAAAATAAATCTCTTGGGCTATGCTGAAATGTTTTTTTCCCTCCAATTTCCTCCCCAAAAGAAAGGACAAAACACAGTGGAGTGGAGAATTTGAGTCATGCACAAGTCAGTGAAAAGATACTTTTTAGCTATAAGAACCAGCTTGTTGCCAATTTCTGTCAAAATAATTCCCCAGGTTAAATCCTGGTCCTATTGAAGTCATTGTCCAGATGCTCATTGGCTGCAAGGGGAGATCAGGATTTGTCCCATTCAATTCATTAGTGATGGTATGAACCCCAAGTAGTATTATGCTTCCTTTAAAGAAAGAGAAGCTCCTACTTACTGTTTATATACTAACGTTATTTCTCACACGTTTATTGTGTTACTCTCCTTAATTTGGTGCCATGCTGGGTCCCTGTGGGATGCCACTCAAACATTATGTCAATGATCTCAAAATTGAACTCCAGTGCTTTATTTTACAAATGGCTTCTAGCAGATGTGTGGCACACTTTATTAACTTAAGTACCCATTAGTTGAAAATTTCATTAGTTTGGGGGAAAGGGATCAGTTTTGTCAATAGATCTGGTATGGGTGGACCCTTTGTGTCAACCTGACCCATATCAAAATGGATTATTGTTGTAAGTGAGACAAGTGACCTAATGTTCTGCCTATTATGCACACATGATCTATAACCTTTTAAAATACTAGTGTGGGAAAGGAGCACACTTCACTGCATCCCCAAACCATGGATTCTTAACAGGTGGCAGTCCCTCTCTTAGCAACGTTTGCCATGGGCTGTCTGCGTGAGCGTATGAATTATCAGGGGGTACAGTTTCCAACCAGGTAACCAGGGGAAAACTGGGATGGAGAATGAAACAAGGATAATGAACGGCCAAGCAGAAGTTTTAATGAGTGCAGGAGGCAGGCGGTGGACCTGGGTCTGTAGTGCCATCGTCTGACTGACCAGCGAATTTCCACCAAGGCATTTCATGTGCTGCCTGGATCTTTTGGGCTAATAAAGTCAGAAAAGCAAGGCTGGATGTGGTTGCAGTAGGAACATATGGTACATTTTACTCCACAGTTTCAGTGTTTTGATGCTGTTTGCTCTTTGAATGATGGCAGCAGTAGTTTCCAATTCATTCACTTGATCTTGTTTTGGAAACCACTTTAGGGCCAATTTGAAACTCCACGCAAAAATATTTGGCGGGACCACACACTGAAAGGTGCGCTACATAACCCTTTGGCTGTTTTGTGCAGCAGCTCTCACACCTGCCCTAAACTCACTGACCTTCTGAAGAGGGAAAAGTAAGTCTGTCTGGAAGTGATGAATCATAGAATCATTGAGGTTGGAAAAGACTTTTAAGATCATGGAGTCCAACCATGAACCTAACACTGCCAAGTCCACCTCTAAACCATGCTCCTAAGTGCCACATCTAAAAGTCTTTAAAATACCTCCAGGGATGGTGACTCAACCACTTCTTTGGGCAGCCTGTTCCAGTGCTTGACAACCTTTTCCGTGAAGAAATTTTTTCCTAATATCCAACCTAAACCTCCCCTAGTGCAACCTGAGGTCATTTTCTCTTGTCCTATCACTTGTTACCTGGGAGAAGAGACTGAACTTCACCTGGCATAAGCTCCTTTCAGGTAGCTGTAGAGAATGGAGTGATAAGGTCCTCCCTGAGCCTCCTTTTCCTCCAGGCTAAACAACCCCATTTCCCCAGCAGCTTCTCATGAGACTTGGACTCCAGACACTTCACCAGCTCCTGCACGCTTAGGATCTCCTTCTTTCAGAGTATCTAGCCTTCCTGCACTCCTTTGCCCTTCAGGATTGACTGCTGTTGCAGAGAAAGTCAGACAGCTCGCTTATCCTGAGCTGCACGCTGTGGAGTGGGAAGCAAGCGTTAGGCCGGATGAACTGCCCTGTCCAGGACAGGTCACTTTGGCTGCCATCCTCAGGGCATGCCTCCTTCCCCTCCTATATATTCTACACCAGAACACTGGTGATGTGATCAGATGTGTGAGAAAACCAGGGAGATACCAGCTGGGGTGAACTGATCTTGGAGTCATTGACCTGATCTGCAGCCAATCCCCCCTATTCTTCCTTCTGCCAGCTCTGATTGAATCCCAAAGTTTACTTTTATTTCAGTCAACTGAACAGAGAGAGGTTGTCTAGTTGCTTGAGGACCTCACAGGTATGCACTGATTTCTCTGGGAGATGCAGGTTAGGTACAGAAAAAATGGCTCAGAAAATCAGAGGGATGTAATATATGCCTTGACCAACACAGTCACAGTTGGGTTTCTCAGATTCTAAGTAGTTGTGGGACACTTAGTCCACTTTTAGTTGCACATGCTTATTTTCCACCTCTGAAATTTAGTTTTATTTGCCTTCTACAGAAAGTGTTTTCAGGTAGACAGAAGACAGTTTTATGAGAGAATGAAGCATATCAATTCTTATTATACAGTGTCAAATCATCATAAATCATGTTCTGAGGCAAACCTATGCTAGTATTATTATGCCTAATCTTCTGTCTAGGGCTGAACAGATAAAAAACTTACAGAAGTTTAATTGTAGTCACCGCTTCTGCTGACAAGCTGAGGTCCTCCCTCTCACAAGTCAGTAGGGAAACATGCACTCAGTTGCTTCTTTAGCTTAGGTTCATTGCAGTAATTTCAGTATATTTTGCTGCAAAGTGCTTTCTCACAGCCAGGTCTCCCCTGATACCAATATGAAGTGTACACTATATTCTTTCCCTGTTTCCTCTAGAGCCCAATATATTCTTTGCAGCACTTTCAGCTTGAAATGAAGTGTATGACCTAAAGTCTATAGAATAACATGAATCACTGTACAATAATTTATAGAGTCACCTCATAATAACTATTGAGTATAACATGACTTTGTTTATTGGAACATGTACGGGAGAAAGGTTATTTTTGAAATTTTTCTTGTTTATTCAAGCCAACATTGCTCCAGATTTGAATGGATTTATTGATACCACATTAAAACTTCTCATTGTCAAAGCAACTGGGAGAAAAAAAAATTAAAATAGTAGAAAATTCCTGCTCCTGAATCTTTCTTGCAGGGATGTGGGGAGCAATCTGTGATCCACGGCTTTTCTCTGAAAGGTGATTTTTTTCATATCTAAAGAACTGAGATCTGCTTAGGGATCAGTAATAAGAATGGACTAACTGAATGATAAGAAAGCATGTTGCATGTTAATGTTCCAAAAAATCATGTTTTATTTGGAAGGGAAGCAGGTTAAAGCAAAGAAGAAGCCAACAATTTAAAGGGGGAAAGTTATATTTTGGATTTGTTTTCTAGACTTCCAAGTTTCTACATTTGTTGTCCCAACATTATAATTCCCCATCCTCTTGTCCATGGGAAACATAGAAGCAGTGAGGGATAGAACAGGCAGTGCTCAAACCAATGCAAAAATCTTCAGGCAATTCCAGGAGAGGTGATGTACAAGAAATCTACCTTTGGCACATGTTTGTGGGACCAGAACCAGAGACCCTGCTGACTTTTACCAAAATTTGACGGGTTAAAAAGCACCGAGACTCTTCACACCACAGTGGTGTCCGTAGAGGCTTGATGACCAGAGAATACCAAAGCCTGTGCAATAAATATAAGCCCTGTGCTTCAGAAGCCCAATTTGTTGCTCTTCTGGTATCCAGGATCTCTTAGCACCGTCACACATTCCAGATGTGCATTCCAGACTGCTCCAGTTCTGAACGTATGCTTGGCTAGACCAAACATGGGGGGTTTTATTCCAAGTAGAGATATATTCATTTGCAGTCATCAAAAAATGTGTATTTATGGAGGAAAGTTTGGGTGCAGCATGCCAACACACCAATTATGAGTGTGTAGAGTAAAGAGGTACTGTCAGGCTGCATATGTTTTAAATATATAAATTTAGAGACCAAAATGCTTAGGAACAGCAGATGGATTAGTGACACATTCGGAAAACTATGGGTACATGTACTCTGGTAAATTAAACAGTGTCAAGGCATGGGCACAGGCACTGGAACTTACTCATCCACACTATTCAATTGTTAGAACAGTCCTTGTTGTGGTTTTGGGCTAGATCAACTAACAACCTCCCAAACAAGTCCTAGGTATGTCTTGTGAGTTAGTTCAGGCCAGGGACCACTGCCAGTAGGCAATATGCAGGCAGCTGTCCTGTGCTAGAGGTTAAGAGAGTTTAACATTATAGATGCGATCAGCTTGTTCCAGTTGGCTTGATGGCCCTGACAGTATTTAGTTTACTAATATAGATTTAACCTTTAGGTTTTTTTACTCATCCACTTGGACCTGTGACTCACACACACCAAACAAGCAGCTGTGGTGATTTAAGATGTTATTGCACCTGAGCTCTTTGTTACTGGCTCTTGCTAGAGGTTTGTGACCCCACTGTAGAGCTGCCAAAAGTAATGTACTTCAAGTGTTTTAGGACCACTGAAGGTCAAGCCACGATGTGAGGTCTGTACATGTACTGAATACAACGAAAAGACTGCTTTAAGAAGATTCTTCCTCCTCGCTTTGCATCCATGTATTTATAAGGCCCAAACTAAGGCCACAGCTCTCACTGTCAGTGTCTCACTCTCCAGCACAGGATGCCCTTAATTATGAATAATATTTTGGATAATGACCCTTTCCTAAAGCTACTCTTTGGCTTCCATAAGCTGCCCTATTTTTCCTGAATCTGTGATTTTCTGACTGTTGTTGCGCAAGAGTTTTGCACCCTAAAAACTACGCACCAATATTTTCCCCAATTACGATCACACTTGCATTTAGAGACAAATTAGCTTTATACAGTTTAATGTCTGTTCAGTTGTGCCAGGCAGGTTTATCGTAAACAGAGTTTCCAGCTGCCAGGAGGACTATGGTGGGATACAGAGGTGGTAGATGCTGGGTGCTCCTTTGTCCATGGCTGTGAGGAACCACCAGCTGCCAGTAGGACTACAGTGTGGTACTGACTGGGATGTGTTTCCTTATATCCTAGGCCATTTTGCTTTCAGAAAGTTGCAACACTCTCTGGCTGTGTTCTCCTCATTTCCATATCCAGGACTGTTGCTGTCAAAGACAGGAGAATCAGCAGCCACCCTTCAACTCCATGGAGAGCTCTTGCCTCCTTGCCTGATGGTCTCCCAGCCTCATGATAAGGCTCTCTATCCCACGTATCCCTTATAGCCAGGAGACACCTTTCCCAGGCATGTATACCACTTCCCTCACTGTGACATGGCCCAGCCTGTGTTCTGCCTGCTGTAACATTGCCATGACAGCACCAGGGCTGGTGCATCAGTGTGACATGGATATTATCTCCTACCACTAAAGTGAGAATTAAAAAATCAAATAATAAGTGACAATGGATAATGCTGTGGAGGGAAATTAAGCGGCTGTAGCAGCAATTTAAAAAACACCAGATCAGCATAGGTTAAAAGAGAATTAAAAGCAGCACGTCCTATCCACTGCCTAGTTTTAAGGACTTATGCTGCAGTTTGCTGTTGAGATTTGTGTGTCTGAAGGTTAAATTCTGGAAGAAAAATGTTTGTCAAGTTGACTGAAGGTAATATTTCACACCTTTGGAATCAAAGAATCCAAATCCTGCAACCACAAGTTACTGTTGGCACTGAGGATGTTTCAGTGTGAACCACAAAATACATCTTTCTCTCCATGACATGAAACAGAGGTTTTGCCCAGGACTGCCTTGTGTTGTGCACTTCAGTTGGACACTGGAACAAAATACATGTTAGATTCCACCTGCTTGGTTCACTGCGAAGTGTTGCACCCTCTTTAACTGGCAGGACCAGAGGCCATGGGCACAACTGAAACCCAGGTGGTTCACTCTAAACATTAGAAAACAATTATTTTTTTTTTAATTTTTTTTTGTGAGGGGTGACTGAGCACTGGCAAATAGCCAGGGAGGCTGTGAAGTCTCCATCATCAGAGATATTCAAAAGCTATTTGGACATGGTGCTGGACGACTGACTCTTGGTAGCCCTGGTTGAGTAGAGGGTTGGACCTGATATCCTCCTGAGGTCCCTTCCAACTTCAACTAATTTGTGATTCTGATTCTGTCAAAGTATTTATTGCACAGGGCCATGGTCTGACAGTCACTCATTGGGCCCTTTGGCAGCCAGACCAGTGGCTTAATCCAATGGTGCAATATGGAGAAATCCCCCATGGCTTTCTACAGACACTTCTAGGGCAATATCTGAAGGAACATGAAAAGGGTATAAACAACTCTAAAGAAAAGAGATTAAAGCAATTACAGTGCTCTGAAAAGGTTCACAACCTCTGGTGTATACGTTGCAGTGCTGCAGACACTCCTAGAAAGATGTGCATGTCTGCGTGAAAGGTCTTTTTTGTGTAGTTTTTTTCGGAGAGGGCACCATCCCCAGCAAATTATACTTCACAACCTGATAGCGGAAGGCAAGCTCAGAGGTAAAAATAGTCAGTCATAAGCTTTTTTCTTGCTCAATCTCCTTGTTTTCTTACAATGCCTCTTTGGCTGGAGAAACAAGGAGCAGTAAATGTAATTTAAAAGGCATCCTCAACATTTGTGAGATCCTCAGCGTCATAGCACATGCCATTCTTGTCCTCCAAAATATGTGGGGAAAGTGTGGTCATCTCACACAGTGCATAAGGACAACTGCTGGTTAATGGTTCTGCTAATCACAAGTGCATTCTAATAACAAACAAATTCTACTATGTCTTATTTTAAGCCAAGTTTATGTGTTTATTTTAAGAACAAAGGCTCAATTGCATAAAGTATCAGTTTTGCTCTAGCCAAAAAATTGTAGACATCCCACCCCTCCCTTACCCAAAAGAAAAAAGAAGCCTTATCTGGTTGACTGCAAGAGCAACATTCTTAGATTAATCTCAAAAAGACATCTAATGAGTTAGAGGAATTCATTACATCAAAACAAGAGATCACATTTATTAGGCTATATTTCCCCAAAAACAGTCTCTATGTGTGTTGAAGATAAACAACAGAGGCAAAGCAGGGAGTCTATGACTATAAAATGTCATCTAGGGCAATTTTCTTTGACTTTCAATGTGAGGGGAAAACATGAACTTCCTTCACTTACATTACACTGAATAGTTTTGGGAGCACAAGAAGTGCTGAAGCCACATTTAATATATATTTGTGTTGCATGGTTGATTTTGAGTTCGACTGGAAGATTTTCCTGTCTCTGGGACATTCATAACTAAGCTCCTCTTTAAGAAATCTCGGCCCCTAGATAGGTGTGAACTCACAGCTTTCACTTCTTTTGAGGTGCTTATAACGTTTAGGCCTTATCATGAAATAGAGTTATTCAGGGTGTAGTGTAGCCCTGGAAGTCATCTGATCCAACACCCTACACAAAACAGAACTAACCTGGAAGTTATGTTGAACTTCGAAGTTGGATGAAGTTGCTTTTGACTGTGCCCATCTGAGTTCTGAACACCCCGAAAGAAGGACATTCCACAATCTCTCCTGAATCTGTGCTGGTGTTTGATTATTCACAGGGTAATTTTTTTTATCCCTCATATGGCTTTTACTTACTGCTTTTTGGTTTTTTTCGCTCTGAGAAGAGCCGGACTGTCTTCTCTATAATCTTGTAACAAGTCATGGAAGACAGAAATAATGTCTCTCCTTAGCCTTTTCTTTTTAAGTCTCAGTAAACCCATCCATCCACCTCTTGCTTGCACGCTCTGTGCTCCAATCCCCTGGCTAGGTTGCTGGCCAATGCTGAACTTGCTCTGGTATGTCCGTGGCTCTCTTTCACTGGGGATCCCCAAACCAGACACAGTAATCCAGATGTGGTCTCACAAATGCCAAATAGAAGAGAAGGATCTCTTCACAGACCTGCTAGCTACAACTTCCCACTATGTGGTTAGCCTTCTTAGGCAAAAGACCATATTGCTGACTCCTGTTCAACTTCTTGTCACAGGGAGAGAGCATAGGTAGGTAGATATAACATGTAAAAGTATATATTAGACATTTCACATTGCATATTATATCTATATATATCCTAAATTTTATCCTCCCCAAGGGAACAAAGTGTGCTTGAAAAGTTCTGTTGCAACCTTATCCACAGCGGAACAAATGGGCTATCTGCTAACTACATTATGGTGGATATCAGTAGTCACTCTGGGAGTACTCGACTTCAGAAACAGAGACTGGCTGCACACCAGATCCAGAATAGAAGTGGAAACGGGGTGAAGAAGCAGCTGAGCTTAGCATCAGACTTTCCAATATGTGCTGACTTTTTGGTATCAATCTTTGCAGGCTATGCTTTTCTACTTTAAACATTTTCTTTTTTTTTTTTTTTTTTGCAATTATTTGATTTTTTAATGGAAAAAGAAGTAATGTAATTTTATTAAATAAATCATGTTCTCCCTGTAATATTGACTAGTTTGCATGCCTTGCTAAACATTAAACCAGATGAAATGGGACTTGGTTACATACGGTTAAGTGGCATGCTCTTTGTGAGCAGTAAATGAGATTACTATTTGTTATTTTTAAACAAATGTTCACCCGTAAAAAGAAACATCTCTATTAGACAGAAAAGTGACTTCACAAAGGTGCATTATGTGGCAGCCAGAAATTGAAACGGGTGGCAGATTATTTCCAAAGTTAAAAGTTTATGGTGAAACCACGATATAAATTAACTGCTAGCAGCCGTTGAGTCCATTCCTCGGATCATTTATCTGTATGAGAGTGTTATATGTTTGATGCCTGGTATGTATGATGGTTTTGGGGTGGACTAGAGTGTTTCTGAGTGATTTAGCACATTAAATCAACTCCAAGTTTCTAAAACAATAAACATGATGATAGGAGAGAGAAGTCAATACATGTATCTTGATTTCTTGTTGCCATTACAGTGTGTCTATCTACTTCATGGTCTTCAGTGCTATGAGACTTATCAGATTATCTCCAGGTCATGAGTTAGTTTTATTCTGACAGTTCCACTGAAACCCAGAGAAATAAAATTCCCATTTTTCTGCTGGGAAACTAATATATGAGAAAATGAGGTGAATGAATGATGCAGTGGATCCAAAACCGGCCTAGGAACTGAACCCCAATCCAGAACATGAACTACTAAAATTCAACCCTGTCTCTGTAATGAGTAGCACGTTTTAAAGGAAATCAGACATGGAGTATATATTAAGAAGATTTATAAAAAGCAAAAAGATAGTGATGTTCACTGGAAACCTTACAGGGAAGGCATAGAATCCAGGTCACATACACATACACTTGGCCACAAACAAGTCAACAGGTCTTTACTGGGCTAGCAAAATATTAACAAACTTTTTTTTTTAAAAAAAAAAAAGAAAAAAAGAAAAAAAATTTTTCTAAACAGACTGGAAAATTTCAGCTCAAATCTTTTGGAGAAGAAACTGGCCAATGTTGAATAAGATCAAACATATCACTTCACAAAATTGTACATCAAATTCATCAGCACATTTCAGCTGAAATGGAGACCAAAAAAAAGGCCAGCTGCCTCACTGCAGCATCTAGAAAAAAACCCAACTCTCTGGTTTTGTGTTTAAAAAAAAGTGAAAGCTATAGATGATGAACCTTGTGGAACACCATTGGTGAAGCTGCTGAATTAATGGGACCTGAGTGGGAAGAGTTACGTCACCTAACTGCTGACAGGCATGTTGGGAAGACTTGGCTGGCTCAATGTGCTGAAATGAAGGGGGTGACCTAAGGATTAAAGATTAACTTTAGGCTTTTAACTTGACAGTAATGTACATAGTTCGTGTGCGTGTGTTTGCATGGATGTGTGCACATACAGACAGACGTGTCTGAGAGAGAGAGACGAGGTGGGGTTTGTACTTCTGTAATATGGGCTATGTGTGAGGGATGTGTGTTCCTTCAGATTTGGCTGGTTTTCTGCTCTGCAGCTTTAAAATGAAATGCTTTTGCATAACTGTCCATATTGTTTGTAAATAGTTATAAGGCAGTCATTACCATAGGGAAAAACAAAGGCTTATTAAAGAAGCAAATATAGTAACAATAGAGAAAGAACATTATGGAGAGACAAACAGCCTGCTAACAATGGGAAATATCTGTCCAAAGTGTCATGCGACACAAAGGTAGTAGGTGTTTGTGAGACCTTTTTTTTAATCCAACATCTCTTTGAGAACATTCAAAGGTAGCAATCTTGAAATAAACTAAATTAACAGCTAAACTGAACTTCAGAGACAGTGATACCACCACTCAAATTTTCTTCCTTTTTTTTTGCAGAATAATGTGATGCAGTCTCAATGGGAGTGTGAAGTGTAAGGGATATAAGTGAGCATATACCTTGGAAAAGGTCTAATAGCATCTTGTAAGAGTCTTTGGATCTTTGCTTCCACCCAGATTAGCCACTGATTTAAAACTTCAGAATATTACAGGTATTAGAAGGAAAGAAACAAATGACCTTTCAAAGTCACTGGTAGGTGATGTGTGGGGCTATTTATAAGACTGGCGACAAAACAATGTATTAGTAGATGAAGCGGTTTCTGGGTGTTCCAGCACAAAACCCTTTCATAGATGAAACCTACCTATGCAGCTATAATTACTTGTGCTTTCAGAGCAGTGGTAGTACTGAATACAACCACCTCCTACAGAAAACAATTCTGAATAAAAACATTTTCAAGCTTTTTAGAAATAAAGTCCTGTAATCATAGTAAATGCCAGAAAATATACTACAGCAAAATAGCAGGCATGTTAATTTTTTTCTCTTACTTGGTAACAACATTGGAATACATCTTAACTGTGGCACAGGTAGTGCTAGCAGGGTGAAATGTGCAGGGAAAGAAAAGTATGTTATGGAAGCTAAGCATTTGCTTTCCATCCTTGGTCAGAGCTGAAGACAAATTAGAGCAGAATATTATCTCAGTAAGAATAACCAGGTTGCCCAGAAGCCCAGGAGCTCCCAGCCTCTTTCAGTAGCTTAATTATAGAAGTGGCTGGCAGCACTCAGAGAATTGCAGGTCTGAGACTTTTTCCCATGCATTGCTTTGATTAAGACCACCTTTATTCACCCCAGTGGCTTCCTTGAAGTATCTATCCGTGCCATTTGTAGGGTAGATGTAGTAAACATTTTCATTCTTCATGCTCCCTCTGCTGCCCATTTGGTTCACTCCTTGCTTCAGACCAAGCCTCAGGTCCCCCAGGCATCTATGCTGCATATGGCTTTTGGCTTCCTCTTCAAGGAAACTTGGACACTGAATAGAGAGCTGTTCCAAGTCCTATTTCCTACAGGCTATATAACATTTGAGCTAACTCGTATCACTTGTTCAGAGACCAAAACTTGCCCCTTGAGTCCCAAAGGCAGTATAGATTAGTAGATTTATCCATAAATTCAAGATTGTTTCTAGCATGTCCCCTTGAATTCATTTGCTGGGAAATCAATAATAGGTTATAACTTGTGGTGGGTCTCTGCTTACAGCAAACATCTGGCAAATTCATCACAACAGAAACGTGCTGTAAGCGTCTCGCATGACCTCTGTTACTTCCCCAAGTTGGTGGTGGCAGTGCTGCCCACTGTGCTTGATCCTCTCTCTCTCTGCCAATGTCCAGACTAGCAGAGGACCCTTCTCCAGCCATTCTGAGAAGAACTAGTGCTGCTATTTGTTCTTCTGACAGCTACTGTCAGAATATATGTGGCAATAATTATAACATACTTTTGTGTTCAGTTCCTGCATATTGGGAAAGTGTCTATGGTTTGGTAAGGCAGAGGGGTACTTCTGTCTAAATTGACATGGAAAACATAGAAGAGGAAAGATGCAGAACTAGCTGGGAAGATTTCAATTGTTTCAGGATATTTTAGGATGCTTGCAAAGTGAGTATGAACCACATGAAGAATATGAGGTACGATCATGCGGAATGATCACATCAGCCATGGAAAATTTGCCCTACATTGTTAACTATCCTACCCACTTAATTTTACAAGCTTATTCTCATGCAGGTACATACCCAGTGTTGTAGAACTGACTGGCTGGCTGTGGACACAATTACATATCCAAATGCTGAGCAAGATAACAGAGAAAAATTACTTTAAGGAAGGTAAAGGCAAGGGAAGGCCTTGACCCACCCCCACTGCAGAGAGATTCTTATCAGTGAGAGAAACAGTGAGGTGTTGCTTCTTGTTCAAGAGCAGGTGAAAGAAAAGATTTCCAACACTAATGGTTAAGGCAAATTTGAAATCCCCTGGACTCACAAACTCTGTTGGGCCCAGAACCCAGAAATATTAAAGAGAAATTAGGGAAGATTTCTCCAGAAGATGGTCCAGGTGGACAAAAAATGAATACTACATGCATTGAATTTCAAAGGAAATTATTTACTATTCAAAAGATATGAGATAGCTGTCAGGAAATACCCTGGGAACTGTGCACTTTGCTAGGGGGTTTTGTGTTTTATATATGGTTAAGGATGAAGCTATTTCCTGGAGAGGAGACAGCTGGAAGAGAAACATGGTGGAAAAGCTCTTGCAATATCTTGCTGCCAATCTAAAGACAGAAATTGAAGCCTATCAAACCTTCCCCTTGACACCCACCTCCCATTAGTTCATCCCTGATGAACCCAGGTTGCTTGATCTGGAGGTAAAAGATGGACAGATGTGATCTAGTTTGCCTTGACCACACTATTTCAATTTCTTGCTCCTGAAATGTGCCTCCATCGCACCAGTTCACTTGCATTCAAAACTTATGGCAGTCTTCTAACTGGTCTGTTGAATGCTGGATATAAAGATTTTAGCAGAAGTACTCTGGTGTGTGGTGCCAGAATAGAGGTAAGCTCACGACAGAAAGGATTTAGATTGTTGGTCGCACCTGAGTGTGCACTGGGGACTGTGCCTCATGGCTGCAATCAGAATGAAGATATGTTTACATACAGGGATGCCATAAAACTCCTCTGTCTTTGTATGATATATTAGAATGATGATGAAGCCAATTACCCATAAACCATTTACCAAAGGGTTACAGTGTTAGGTACAGTGTTGGGGATGGCAACCTAAAGCTGTATCAGTTTAGTCACAAGAGAATCACAGAGTAACCCAGGTTGTTGGGTTTCTGGGGAGCTCTCTAGTACAACCCCACTGCCCCAAGCCAGGCAAGCTTTAACTTAGATCATGTTGCTCAAGGCTTTGCCCAGTTGGTCTTGCAACCTTCCAGCACAGGCTTTTATTCTACAAGGTCCCAGTTTCCCTTAATGCCTTGGATGGATAATGAAATGAGGGAAAGGGTGATGAGAGGTATATGTATATTTCCATGTGTAAGGCCTGGGACCAGAACCCAGAATTCTTGGCCCAAGCACACTTTGTCTGTGATACTAGGTAAAACTGGGTAAAAACTTATAAAAGAGGCTCTGGTTAGTGTTGCACGGGCAAACTTCATTCTGATCTGTCTTGAATTTGTTAGTGAGTAATTTTCTTGTCTGCATGCTTTTTCAATGATATTTTTGTGTAGAGTTTTATAGATAATAATATAGTTTTGTCCTACAGGATCCCAGAGTGCTTCTCAAGTTATACACCTAACTGGCCAAAGCCTACTCCTACTGAGGCCAATAGACATTTTGCTATCGATTTCATTCAGGGCAGGATTTGGCTGTGTAGAAATGGAATAAGAGCAATTCTGTATGTCCGTATGGCCTTCAATAAATTCTGGTTTCCCACCTGAGCAATAAATCTGCCAGCAGAAGAGTAGTACCGAATTTGGTGTCACTTTCTGAACAACTGAATATTTTAATATAAATTTTGAAAGGTATCAGTAGGCCATAATGGCAGTCGCTCTAAAAGTATCAGTAGCATAATTTAGAGACAGAGGCAGATGATGGTGTGAGTGGATGTGGATACATGTGTAGAATCTCTGTATATGCAGCAAATTATATGTGTATTTTTAAATCACTTAATAAAAGATCAGCTCTAGCTGGTTGCATAATCTAAAATTCTGGAACATTTTTGCTGTCCTACGTCTGCAAAAGTTTTTCATTTAGGAACACACACGTTTATTGTCAATGTTATTTCTACAATCGCTTAGTTAGAGCAGGGCATATTGTTCTCTCAATTTCTTGTTAAAATGTTTCACTTAATTAAACTTTTACAACCAGTTCTGCTCTATGTCTGATACTTGCTGTAAATTATAAAGAAAAGCCCCTCTGGCATTTATGAGAATTCAGATGATGAAGACTATAGGAAAAAAAAGAGAAAAGAAGCATTGTCACTGAGTCCCAGATAGTTACTGATTCCCTGTTATCTCCCACACAATTCAATTTAATGAAATAGAGTATTTCCTATTATATAAACAAGAGTGAAAAAAGGCCAAAATAGAATTAATAATATTTCAAATTATTGTATTGTTTATATTTCATCGATGGAATTCATTGCAACACAATTTGAATAACTGCGGATTTGTCTATATTTCTGCAACATATCACATGGAAAAAAAGGCTAAAATTTGCTATATCCTGAAAGAAAACAACAGCAACAACTGAACAAGAAAAGTTATGGAAATTAAAGCTAAACCTGGTTGTGTGTGCTTGTGGGACGTACACACGCAAACACAAACAACCCCTTCCTGCATCAAAATATTGCCTGAGTTTTCGAAGAGATGCTTGAGGTGTCCTCTCTGGTGTGGGGATTTACAAAGCAGCTAAGTTCCAGCAAGATCTCACTTTTGAGAGCAACGCTGTGCTTCCAGGCCCTCCCCAAACCAACTGTGGGATGACTGAAGATGGATGTCACATCGATCACTGGACCGAGAGCTTTAATCCAATTGGCGGCAATGCTGCTATGAGGCTTGGAAATCTCCTCTAACCTCTAACCACAGTTTAGTGTGCAAACTATTGTGTTTGCTCTTGGGAAGCTTCAGTCTTGCCAAAAAGAGCCAGTATTTATGTTATCTGGCATATTTATTATTCAGTTAACCCATTCCTTATAAGTAAATCCTTTTTTAGAATTTTATAACCCTTCCAAAAACTGTGGATGATGGACAGAAATAAACAGCCATGAAGGGAAAAACAAAAGAAAACAAAACTTTAAATCTCTCTCCTCTCCTAACTTTCATAATTTATTCTATTGTCCTTTGTTTCACAGAGCTGTTTGTCATGACGAAGGGAAGCAAGAATCAGACGGTGTCTGAGAAATCTGGTTGTGCTTAAACATTTGTGAAATTCAGGGAAAAGAGTTGTGCAATCTGACATCAAATAAAGATCAGATGACCCATAGGCTTCAGTTTCCTTGTGAATGAAGGTGAAAGGACTCTGCAGGCCATATCTTTATTTACTGGGTTACTCAATAGAACATATAAACAGGGATTTGTATAGTGCCCCTCCCCCCCCACCCCCGAGCAGGGTGACATATGCAGATTTGTTCTATTCAGAATCAAAACTTCTTATTTGTAGTTCACAGGGGACTATTCCATCTCTTATTCTGAGAATTATTGCTGTAGTTGTGACGGCTGAAAGCTCTGAAGAGGAAATGGATTTACCTTACTTTCTAAGAGATGCCCACTCTCCTGACAGCTAGATAGGTGTGTATAGTACCATGCTTGCCAGATTTTGATTTTTTGGTTCATGAAGCTTATCTGATAAGAATCATTACTGGAAGAGTTACTCAGGTAATAATGTTATCCATCAATAGGGATGTTAAAGTCATGGTGCTCCATTATGTTATGTATGTACTTCATCATACCATGGGATGAAAACAGACTGTTTTCCCATCAATGTGACAACCATATCACAGAACTGAACTGATTGCATCAAAACAGACATATACACAAAACTTCTAGTGGTGTTTGTCAAAGACTTTATTCTCAAAGAGGCAACATTGTTTCAGCCTGAGCGTGCCTTTCTCAAGGACTATCTATATAGTATTACAACAGCTGAAGATACACCATAGTAGGTCCACACATTTTCCACTCAAAACCAGTCCTGTTTTGCGAGTGACTTCTTCAACATTCTCTTAATTCATCTTTAAATTGAGAATTCATAAATGAGGTCTAGACTTCAGCCTAGAAGGGGAAAACTTTTTTGATTCCCATCATACATGATGTCCGTGAAACTCTGACAATTAACTAAACTCACAGTAAGTAAAACATAGACAATTTGATGTGAAAACAGAAATATCATAGGGAAACAGGTGAGAAACCCCTGTATTTCTGAAACATAAATTAGCCAGTAGAAAGAAAACCCATCTGGAATTCTTGGCATAGTTGTCTGAAAACTGTTAAAGGCATAAATTAACTTTTCTTAACAGACCACTGGTATTATTATCTGCAGTTTTCCAGGAGTCAGATTTCTAGATATGTTTATATTTTTTATGTTATTTTTCAACTTTTTATGTTATTTCCAGAATTTATAAATGTTTTAACTCATGTTCTTGTATGCGTTCTTTTCCTCTTCTTTTTCTCTCAGACTTATCTCTGAAGGCATTTCTATGCTGGGAATCAGATGTGTTTCCAAGTCTTTCTTCAACTGGCTTATGAATGTGACCTTTATCTTAAAACCTGTTTATTCTATGAACTTCGTAGCTTTTGTGACTATTTACAGTATGTATTGCACATTATTGGCTTGATCCAACATACAGTGAAATCAAAGAAAAGACTTCCCATTGACCTTGACAACTGTTGGATTAAGCACTATGGTCCAAGTAAAAGCAGCTGTAATAAATGACACAAAAATGTAATAAAGAACTCATTTATTGGCTTATTAAGCTTATTAAAATAACCTGGTGTAGATTATTAAGTTTTCATTTACAAATTCAGATTCAAACAGTATCTACCTGAAGCCCCAGTATATTGCTGGTTTTTTTAAATACATTGTGGTACAAACTTGTTATTTCTCCTCTTCTGCATGTACATTCAGTTCTTCATGTGCTGCTGTGTATTTTCCATAACCTGCTGAAGACCCAGTTGCTCAGTGGCGAGTTGTTCATCAGTGAATTGCTACATTTCTTCCCATTCCCTGGAGCCTTTCTCAATGGCTTGCTGAATCAGTATATGTGTCATTTCCACCTTATTTCTGAGTTCCTCTCTGCTCTTTTGGGGCATTTGGTAAATGGACTGCCAGTCACATGGGCACATTTATTCTAAGCTCTCCTTGACGAACAGCTATATACGGCTTTATGCTCTCAGCTGTTATTTGCTCAATCCAACGAAGAAGCTCTGAGATATATTGCAGGAATGCAGAGTAATTTTCTACAGTTAGATCAATTAACCTTTTGGCCTCACTGATTAGCTTTTCTTGGGAATGACTAAGCTGCCCATAGACCTCCCGGAGTTTTTCTTTGACTTGTTTGCTATGTTCATCGATTTTCCTCTTAGCAGCTGCAGACCAATACCGGATTTTTTCCCGAACACCAGATGAGAGTTCTATGACCTTCTGTCTTCCTTTTCCTTCAACATCAGTTATAAGGTCATAATATTCCTGGCTGTAGTTTTCCACCAATTCTCTTACTTGGTCTGTCAGGCGTGTAACCAAGTCAGCCAGATCTCCAACATTCTTCTTGTGCCAATCCACGAGACCATCTATTACATTCTTTAGCCATCCTAGTACCTTGTCTTCCACCTCATAGTATTTCACTGACTGTCCAAGTGTAGTTGGATCAAAATATTCCTCCCGCAGTGACTTCACATAGAGGAGCAGCTGGTGCAGCTTTTCTGAAAGATCCTGGAAAGTCTTCTGGCTAAAATCTTTGAACTGAGAAATGTATTTTTTAACATCTTCTGTCAAGGATATCAGTTTCTGCGTGTAGTCTGAAGCCATTGCATCTTTGTACAGCTGTTGTGTTTGGACTTTGATGTCTTCAAAATTTTTGGATTGCAAGCTTCTAACCATTTCTTCTACCTTCTGAAAAACTTGTTGCACTACTTCTTTCAGTTGCTTCAGTCTTCCTGCAAAGTCAGCTTCCTGAAGAGTAGCAAATGTTTGCCTGATTTTGTCCTGCAAATCTTTCAGCATTTCTCTAATTTGATCAAGTACATTGCGACCTCTAAGAATTGTATCAGAAGCAGGAAGTCTGACTTCCAGCTCATTGATAGCTGCTATCAAGGCATCAAAGTACTCCTGAAGTTTTGAAAGGCATAAATCAGCATTTTTTGCTACCTTCTCTGCAGTCATGATGTATATTTCTTCACCACTGTACTTTTCAGACAGCCCAGGGACCTGGAATTTTGTGGTTTTCAGGAATTCAATGGCTGAGTCAATTAGGTGTTTTATTTTCTGGTGGTAATCTTCTATTATGTCAATTGTAACATCCAAAAGTTTTGCTTTTATTCTTTGATAGTTGAACTGTTCAGCTTGATCTGCTGCTCTTCGATACAGCCTTTTAGCTTTGAACTTCAACTCCTGATATTTGCCAGAGGCCTCGTTGGCAGCTGTGCGAAGTTGAGCATCTATTTCATCTATTTGTTTTACAGCAAACGTGTATGCTTTGTCAGCATTATTCTGCATCATGTTCTTCATCTTTAAGGTGGCAGCACTAATTTCCATTCCCATATGCTCCCTATGATACCGATTAACATACCTATAGACTGCGTTTGTCATTTTAGGCACTTTTTCTTTCAGACCCAACAGCAAATCTTTGGTAGCATCTTCGTTCCAGTTGAATTTCACGTGAATCCAGTTAGGTTCCTTGAAGGATATCTCACTTGTTAATACGTCAATGTCCTTCTGAGGAGCAGACTGAAAACACAAAGCAGGAGAAGGAAAATGTAACTTGTATATACAACAAATCTAATATTTCAATATTCTCATTGTTGCATCTTTAATTTTATCATCTATTAAGACAAGCTACTTTAAGCTTCTTCAAACAGCAGGACCAGAACATAATTTAGTCTGGTCTTTTTAAAAATTTGACTCCGAATAAGATTTTTCCTTCCTTTGTATTAAATGACTACCATGTCTCATAAGGTAGGTGAATTACTTTGAAAAATAAGCCTTCTACTCATTCCTGAAATAATTTAAAGTGAATGCAAAAAGAATTTTTTTCACATGGAAATATTAGAGGATTTAATTTTGTAATTATTTAAATAAATGAGACAATTTAGACAGTTCTTAGAGTAAGAAATCTTCAAATAAGAATCTATTTACATGTGCAATTTTACCATTATTTAGTAGTAAATAGTGAATTATGAGTCTCTTGTGAACCCTAAATTAGTATATCATTTTGGAAGGTAAGATTTTAATTCTGAAATTCTTGTAGTGTGCCAACAATAAGGAGTATGTTTTGCTAGCAAATCTAGTAAGGTTTTTAATTCTCGTTATGTATCGTAACATATTAATGGATTAAGAAAGGTACTTTACAGATGGCCTGACTACTTTCAGAGGCCTGATTCCTATAATGGCCACTTATTTCTTATTTTAATTCTAAGTAGCCTGGTGGCCCTATATTAAACCTGATGGGTGGCTTATCTAAAACTGACTTTGCACTTTCTTGACTTTCAGTGCATGTGTCTTCTTGACCACAGGAGAGGGAAAAAATAACTGTGTGGAGGAGCTGAAACAGCCTCTTCACACGAGTGTTTCTGTTAGTAGCAGAAAGACCAGTGTAGGAAATAAAAGTTTTAATTACTGATAATATACTTTTTATTTGGTGGTTAATTTCTATCTCAGCATAAACACACACACAAAATTTAAAGGGAAACTCTTTCTCTGATCACGCCAAACCTTTCTGCTTTTTATCGCTCATATCAAGCTTACCTGAGTTTGGTAGTAAACTCTGCCAGTGAGAATTTCATCATCCACTTCAATGACATAACCCAGGGCCCCAGCTGAGGGTGAGGATACTGAGGCTGATAACCTCCTTTCATTCTCTTGGTAACGCACATGGACATCTGTGAAAGTGGGGCTGATGATATCTAGCGATGCACTACCTTTCATGTCTCTACAACAACAGTAAATACACAGCTATGAAGGAATGCACAAAGCACAATCCCAAAGCAGTAGGTATCCGTAAAATACCACCTATTAGTTTATATATATGTATGCAAACAATGCCTTTATCATGAAAAGAAAATGTAGAGTTTTACTATACACGTTTATCAGAATTTAGCCTCACACATTCAAAAACTCGTGTCACTCCAATTTTCTTGTTTTAGGTAAAACTATAGTGAGCTCTGTTGGGAATTTTCATTAAAATACAGCAGAAAAACAAAACCTGTAGCTGCACCACCATCAGGTTTCTACAGATATCTACAAGCTGATGCAATTTTTTCCACCAACACAAGCATAGGCACTACTGTTTATCTGCATTTGTACTTGCCTTCACAGATTCTGTCCCTTGGGTGTATCAACAAAATACTTGCAGATCAAAACAGGCAATGAGAAGGCCAACTCTGTAATCCCTGGTGCCAGCACTTGTGAATAAAAATTACTCTATAATGGCTTGTGGTGACAGAGGGATCCAGTGGAAAAAAACTATGTTGACAGTCAGATCTAAAACTGCCCAGAGTATAAACTACTGTGTTTATATCTCAGCAGCTTTCTGAAATGTGGCTGCTGAGAAAAGTTGTTGTAGAAATGTTGAGAGGGAACAGCTTTCTAGCTATCTTGAGAGGGAAAAAGACACAGCCAATAATGACAGGGTAGCTACACAGATCCTTATTAATTACAGCAAAATTCTTATTAATTACAGCAAAGCCCTCTGGGACATTAGGGATCAAAGTAACAACACATAATTGGCAATTCTACCTATTAGAAATGACATTATTAGAGCAAATCTTTACCCAATTCCTGAAAGAGTAAAATCTTCCTGGTAGTTTGCACTCATGTCACGATGTGAAAAGCTGCCAGTGGTCTTCACAACAAGCATTTCTTCTTCATATTTGTAGTTTGAAACAACTGTGAAAAAGATTTCAAATGTGTGTGTTACCAGAACATATCAGCAAACAATACAAACTACCTGTAGGTTAGACAGCCAGCCATTTGTGAGCTGTTTCACTGGCATGTAAAATTCTGCTTCAAGAAACTGAATGCCCTTAATGTCCCAAATGAAAAGATATGAAAATATTTGTTCAACTGGGGTATTTGAAAATTCACATTTTTTATCTCAACATGGATACAATATTTTGCATTAATGCAGATCATAAGTGGGTACTCTAATTTCTTGAGAGTTTCGAATTTTATTCTGATCTGTATTTTTGGTATTATTATGAAGTCTAGAACTCAATGCTATATGGCACTTCAATTTTCTGGCTTGAAAAAAATTTTCAAATCAAATCTGTTTAGTTCCTAAGGAAAAAGATAGGTATCTCTTCATTTGAACTGAAACAGTTAAAAAGTCAACCTGCCTTCTCTCCTTTACATGTATTACCATAACTAATGGGGGAATGTTATGCTGTTCACAATTTAAAGTAAGAAACTGCTACACAGGAAGATATTTCCCATTTTTTCGCAGTATGTCGTTTTTTATATATATAGTCATTAGCCTTCAAGGTGACTGACTGAGACTCTGATGATAATTTATGAAAAAACGCTGCTGCTGCTGCTGCAAGAAGTATCATTGAATATCCATGCTAAGTAGACAGCAACACCTTCATATGCAAAGCCTGGGGAAAAAAGTAAATCTGAAAAAGTGCAGTATACAATATTTCCCCCCAAATCATGACATATAGAATTTTAATGTCTTACCATTCAGGTCATATTCCAGGAATTGCAATGTTGAGCTGCAGGTAGAGTCAATGGAATGTTCGAAAGAGTCCTTCTTGTTTGTCAAGTCGGTTCTCCAGGTAACATTGTACAAAGGGGAAGCAACTTGGAAAGATCCGGTCAAGGCACCAAATGATGGGATGTAAATTCCAGCAGGCAAGGATATTTTGAGAGGGGGAATCTCAATTTTCTGTTCAGGAATTGTAATTGTAGGAAGTTCAAAATCTGCAATCTTATTAGCTACTTCATCCAGATTTACATTGAAACTGCCAAGTGAAATACTCTTTGGAAGAGTGAATTGAGACACCGTTATTTGGTATTCAGGAATTGTCACCTCAAAAAATGGTATTTTATATTCTTCTAATGTAATATAATTGGCTCCTACATCCACTTTGGGGAATCTTAGTTTTGGGAGTGTGGGTAAATGGACATCAAATGCCACTGTGCTTAGTGTCTGTGGAATTTTGATGTTGCGCAGGTCAACGGTGTATGCCGGGACCCGGAGAGTGGTGAAGGGAAGGTTGAACTCTGGAGTGTTGAGAACAGGGCTTGGAGCCTTCAGATGTAACTCAGGAATAGTGACAGTGAAACCATCAGTCAGCTTATTCACAGGTATGGGGAAAAAGTAACCATCCTCACTCTTTGTGTACACGAGGGATACCGAGACATTCAAGTACTGTTTCCTGTCAGCACTGGTAGTGACGTCCAACTTCAAGATATCCCATAAGCTCTTGTCTGAAATGGGGCACTTTATGTTTCTGAGGAAGTCCATGTATGCTTCCAAAGATCCAGAAACATCTAATTTTGCTTTTGATTTGTCATTTGATAACTGCATATCATGACTGAGAGACAATGACTGAATTTGGCCTTCACCCTCCCAGCTAACTTTCTGGTTTGCAGGACTGACTTTCACTACAACAAACTGATTAACTGATGCTGTGTCCAGGAAGGAATTTGGCTGAGTGGCTTGAATCTGAAGATCTGCTGATACTTCCCAAGGAGCCAGCTCTAAGGTTGCTTTGCATCTCTGAGCCCCAGTTGTTGTGAAAAAAGGTATGTATTGTGCATAGTTCTTCCCATTGTGCTCCCAGACTGCATAAACACGACGGGTAGATGCTTCAACTGCAAGTATTTCTTTGATTTCACTGTTCCAGAGTCCATCTGCTTTAGAGTGGGCCTCAAACTTGAGAGCTGACCGAGCCCCATTAGCATTCAGGTAGGTGTTTGCCTCATGGTCTAAACTTCCAGAAAATGCATTTCCAGTGTAAAATACTCCATCAATATCCCCTGTTGTAGAAGTTTCTACTGATATGTAATATGTAAGGCTCTCTAAAGCAAATTTGTGAGCAATTTCTCCCTTAGCACTGGTGCCGTATGTTGAAGTATTGAAATCATACACTAATTTTATGCCTGAGGAAAGAGTGGGTTTAGATTTCGTATTTCCAGAAAGTTCTTGGCTGAAATTAATTTTTAAAACTGGTGTATCCATTTCTATATTTGTTGCCACTGAAGCTTCCATGACCCTCTTTAAGAGAGTAATAGCGCTATCATGATTTCCTCCTAGATATTTGTTATTACTCAGGGACAACGCTGTGGCCAGCTTCAACCCTCTTTTTCTTGTCAAACTCGTTGAACCATCCAGCTTAAATTGCAGTGCATCAATGACAGAAGAGGATGAGACACCAAGATGTCCAACAACATCTGACTGATTGAACAGCCCAGCATTTGCAGTTAAAGTGATCACACTGGATTTAAACGAGAAGTCGTAAGTAATGTTACCCATGGCAGGAATTAAGATTGCTGGGCTGCTGATTTTGAATCTAGGAAGCTTTAAGGTGCGTAGATCCTGTGGGACATGAAGGACTGGAAGCTCCAGAGAAGGTAAGACCAGTGTGTAAGATGGAACTGAAAAGCCAATAAATGGGACCGTGAATCCTCTTGTGCTTATTTCTTTTGGGAGCGTGTAACCAAAGGTTGGCATCTCAGCAGTGAAAGGAGAAACTTCAATATTCAGAATTGGAATGGTGTATCCTGGAATTCTGAAGGTCCGTGGTAGTTTGTTCAGTGATGTTTGTATTTTGTATTTGTCAAATTTTGTTTTGGCTTCATTATATGACTTTGTGAGAAAATCTAAAGCAGCATTTCTTCCTTTCTCAAAATGCTTGTTGAACAAAATGATGTTTTTATTAAGTACTTCATGTACTGTTGCTAAAGGAAGTGTGATTACATGCATGTCTTTGTTTTTCTCATACTGAGCATTCAAATTTAAATCAAAGGATTGTCTTGTTGTCTTCAATAATTCCTTCAGGCCTACCTGTTCCCACAATGAATAATCTTTTAGCTGAGGAGTTTTGAGTCCAGTGTAGGGAATCTGAATCTGAGGAATGGTTAGAGGAATATTTAGGAAGTCCAGGTTGGCATCACCATTCATTTCGACATGAACTTCAATTCTGTCATCATTGTTGCCGGCAGACATATTATGGGAATATCTATACTGATTGAATCTGCCAGTGGCTTGCCAGCTGACCTGCTGAACAGATGAACTGAGGGCAAACCTATAGTTATTCAGGAAGTCAATTTTGCCAGTCAGTTTCATAGGGAAGCTGATTTTCACATTTCCATCATTGTTTGTTAAAAGGCGAATTTCAAAAGGCTGTGCCAAGAAGGAAAGCTCATTATTTACAGTTCCAATAATCCGTCCATGGAGCCGAGCATTGTGAGAGCCTGTTAATTCTACTTTCATTTCTCCAAGCTGTCCTGTGCCTTTCACATTCAGAACACTACGTCCCAAGCGCTGTGACTCAATTTCAGACTGAATATGAAGTGTTGCATAATTTAGGAAACCACATTCGCACCTCATAGCTTGGTTGACTCTCAGGTGCTTATCATTTATTCTGTTGTTGGCAGAAAATGTAATAGTGGGGCCCTCAATCTTGAAAATGGCATGTGAATCATGAGTGCCTTCATCAGAGAAATCAGGTGCAGCCAATTTCCAGTTTCCTTTACCAGTGGAGGTAAATGAAATGTGTCCTGCTTCTACCTCTGTTGTCATGTTACTGAACAGATCAGCCTGGCTGGAGAACCTGGCTTGTGGAATATTCAGTCTGTGGGAATATGCTGTTCCACTCTGTATCCAAATTTTTCTCTGCAGCTTGACCATTAAATTATTCTGTAGTTCTATTGAATTTTTCTTTGTATGCAAGTTTGCTCTAGTTTCAGCTTCACCTAATACTGAAGTCCCTAGAAACACCACTTCATTCAAGTGATCAACTTTAAGGAACCTATGGTTGACTTTCACAGCATTCTTAAGGTTCAGCTGCTTCATGTCAGAGGCCAAAACACGTGAATCTGCAATAACACTAAAAACTAGGAAGTCTAATTTGGACGTTGTTTGAGCTGAAATGGAGGACACAAATTCTGGACTGTTTGCAGATGTTGTAGCATTACGAAGCTCAGCTTGTGTAGACAGTGTAAAGAATGGAGAGGTAACTCTGAAAGCACCAGACAATTTGCCAAATGTAGGGACAGTCACAGTATGTGGGATGCGTGGAATCTGGAACTCTGGTATCTTCATGTTAGGAATCTGGAGCTCATTTAGATTTAGTTTTGGAATCAGCAATTCTGGTATTTGAAACTGAGGCATTTGTATTTCTGGGAAAGAAATGTCAGAAAAAGGCATATCTCTCATCTTCAGGTCTTTCAAATAGGAATCAATAGCTGGTAGCTGAAATTCACCAGACATGAGTTTGTCTATTGTTCTCACAATCAGAAGCTTTATCTCTAATAAGTCAATTGTAAAGGAAGGAACCTCAAAGGAATTTAGGATTTTAAAATCTGGGGTAGTAAATTTCATTGGGATTTTCATGTCCTTTAGTTTCTTAATATTGATCTCATAGGAGGAGATATACAGATCAGTCAGTGGAACAAAGAAATCTGGTGTTCGAAATGTTGCTTCCCGAAGACTTCGCAGACTAACTTCAAAGGCAGGTATAATGCCTAGAACAGTCCTGATTTTAGGGACTATAAATCCTGTTTCAACAAACTGGTTTAAATTTTCAGCCCAGTTTTTCAGATCATACTCTTCAGCCAAGGTAGCAATTTTTTCAAAAGCTGCGTTCCATTGGTCAGATATGTATATGACAACAGAACTGTAGAACTGGCTTATCTTCTGAAGACACCACTGCAATTCCTGGGAAATATCCACTTCAGAAATCCTCTCTCGCAGGTCTTCCAGATGTTCATTTACCTTGACTTTCAGATTAGCAAACGTTGTTGAGTTTATGAGCTCCCTGAACCAGTTAATTATCGCAGCAAGCTTGGTGTCCCTTAGTTGTTCCATGTATTTTGAAATCACAGCTCTAAAATCTCTTATATACTGTTTCAGTGCTTCTGCTTTCTGTGGAAGTTCTAGGTTTCTGAGTTCCTCATTTATTTTCTGGGTCACTTCCCGGATTTTTTTGTTTGTGTCATCAACAAATTGGTTATAGTCGAAAGCCTGGAGCTTTTTAATAACCATGTCAAGGAACTTGTTGACTCCTTTTATCATCTTTTCATAATCAAAGGTTTGCACTTTCTTGACAGCATCATCAACAAAAGCAACAACTTTATCAAAGCATGACTTCACATCAATATTTTGCAGGTAGATGGTCAGTTTCTGGGCAGTTTCTTTTATTCTGTACTTGTTAAGCAGTTCTATCATTCTGTCAATTAAAAAATATATCTGCTTATCAATTTCATATTTTACAATCAGTTTGTGCATATGACCTCGGAAAGCGCTGATCTTCTCAGATACTTCATACTCCTCTATCCAATTTATAATAAAGTCTTTGATTTGTTCAAGGATTTCATGAATTTTTTCGATTGGCAAGGAACGCTTAAATTTTTCTAAAATTTCTTTAGTATCAAACGTTTTAATCTGCCGTTTCAAATTTTCTGCAATGCTTCTGACATCAACATTCTGAATCTGAATCTTGAGTTGTTCTAGGTTTTCCTGTATCCTAGCTGTAATCATGTAATCATCATCTACATTTTTAATCCAAGCCAAAGTGCTGCTTCCGATTTTGTTAAGATCATATTGTCGGAAAAAACCCCGTAATTTTTCAATGATGTTGATTACAGTTGTTCTTACCTTATATTTGTTATCTAGAGCTGTCATAGTTTCAACTATTTGGTCAAGAAGCTGTATAATAAGTGCTTTAATATCATACTGCTCATAACAGTCTTTGATGTATTGCTCAATTTCTATCAGATAAATCTGCAGTTGAGACAGTATTTCTTGAAGATTGTCCATGGCTTTTTCCAGCATAATTTGGATATCATCAGATGTTATTCTGTAGTCCTTTGTGAAAGCAACCAAATTATTTTTCATGCTGCTAAATCTGCTTTTCATATCCAATTTGTCCATGTAATCATTAATGTCCTGTGGGAGTTTATCCAAAGTTGCCTTGTATTTTCTCAAATGTTGTTCTACGTCGATATTCTTCAGGTAACTTTGTATGGCCTGCAGCGTGGACAGAATGGTGCCTCTGAGTTTTTCAAAGTAAACTGGCAAACTTTCCAAGAAGGGTAGGTTAATCAGATGCATATCTTTATTTTTGTCATACTTTACAAAGCCAGAGATGCTGAATTCTTGAGGCTCTGATACACTGCTCCTGAGGCCCAATACATCAATTAAATTAACGTCTTCAGATGTTAATGGTAGTATGACTGATGTGTCCATTACAGAGAGATCTGCTAAAGCTCTTCCACTAAGTTCCACACCAATCTTTTCTGCATCATTGTAAGCACTGAGATCTTGTGTATATACATTATTGTTTAGTTGACTTTTCAATTTCCAGGCACCTGACTGCTCCGATGGAGTAAAAAGCACATGGACTTTGTTGTCGAGCAGTGTAGTGTATCTTCCGCTAGACTTCAAGGTATGGCTGGTAGATCCTCTGTAATCATGGGAGAAAGTGAAAGAAAGAGGCTCTGCCTTAAACAGGAATTTGCTGTACAGATCTCCTGTGTGTTCACCCATAGCAACCAGCTTTCCATTAGCATTGGTGTGTATGTCAGTGGTGACAGTAAATGGGGCCATAGTGGAACGCAGAGCATTGCTGAAACGGAGAGACTTGGAATCACAGTTTGTGTTCATAGTAACTGAGGAAGAAAGTCCTGCCACATCCAGGTTAACTCTGTGGCTCACCGCTGCGCCTTGAACGTTTGCCACTGTGTCTGTTTTCAAGTCTGCTGTTAGACCAGCACATGCAAGGGTGTAGGTGTGCCTTATTTCATCTGCTCCATGGGCTCCTCTGACATTGCCACCCAAGTTCATCTTCAGAGGCTCGAGAAGTAGTTCTGCTTTGTTGGAAACTTCTGTTTTAGTGTATTTAAGATTATTGGTTAGTTTAGCTGTAAGTGAGCTAGGCTGCAGTTGTAGGTCAAAAATATGCCTGTGGAATTTGTCAACGCTGAAGCTGTTATCTAACTTTGAAGCAAATGTTAAGGATAAGCCAGGAATATTCAAGTCATTTGTGTACTCCAACTTAATGTCTTTGAATGATCCTTGCAAATTATTTGAAAACATGAGTCCTTCTTTATTAACTCTGAAGTTTAAAACATGTTTGTTGTCCATACCCAGAACCGTACTCTGATATTCGCTTCCCAGCGTTATTTCTCTCAGGCTCACTCTGCCACCTAAATTGAGTTTTGCATTGTTTTTACCATAGCGCCCAGAAGAGGAGAGTGACATGGAGCCTCCAGCACTGTCGAGCTTGGCATTCATTTCACTCTGCATTGCCAGTGGACTAAACTGCACGTTTGTGGTTGCGCTGCTGGCCAGACCGTACCGATTAATATTGAGTGATGACTTATGTGCAGCTCGATTTTTTTGATCAGTCAGGGACACATCAGTGTTGAAAACAAGATCCTGGGAATTGAGAGAACCTGCAAACAGGGCAGAATATTGGAGTTGTTTGTAACTGGCTTGGTACTCAGATCGAAGTGCTGCCATCTTCTTCGACAAAATTGTTTCAAGCTTATGGATGCCTGCAGTGTTTCGATACCTCCCACTGGTTTCAGACGACATTTTCAGCTGGCTGTTTTCATACTTCAGGGAAGCTGTGTTCTTTAATAGTCCGCTTTGTACCTCAGAAACTGAAGTAATGGAAAATGAACCATCACTGTATCTGCCAGACATCTGATTGGTAGCCTGAAGGTAAGAAGAATCCATCTTCAGATTTGATTTTCCTTCTAAAACTCGTCTCTTTTCATTGTATGTGCTTGATAGAGTGTAAATGCTTCTTGCAAAGACAGAGGCCACTTCCAGCTGCCCTTCCATTTTGACATTATTGATATTCATGTTATTTGTCTTCTCAGAAATAATATCACCGGAAAACGAAAGCTGAGGACCCAGAGTACTTGATGTTGTAAGTGATAAGGTGTAGTTTGCAACTGGATCAGGTTCATAACTCTTTCTGCTGGACAGCTTTAGAACTGATGTTAAGACTCTGTGTTTCAGGTGATTTTCATAGGCACAGATGAATCCATTTCTATTATATGATGCTTCTCCAGAACCTGAAATAGGAAAAAGGAATAAAAGATAATTGTCATCTATACCATTTTGTCTCTAACAATTTGTCTGATGCCACTGAACTTCTATGCTACTGTATGAATTGCAATTACTTTTATGCCATTTTGTTTTAAACGCCTAAGTATTCTGGTAAATCCTGAATATTTCTGTAAAAATGGCTATTTTTTGATATTTGAAGCTAAAGTTTTGAACTATGAATAAAGTCCTTACACTGCTCTACTAAATATAATGTTGTAAAATGACACAAAATTACGTCATTATTTAAACTCAAATTAAGAAGATGGACTTTCAAGAATAGCCCATATCCAACATTCCTGGTTTTTAATGTTTTCTTTATCATGCTACAGTTATGGTGAGGAGTTTAGGAAAAAAACTGAAGTCAGTTTGTCCTTTTGCAATTTGAAAACTCAAACCGCAGTTTTAGGGGAACTAACTTAAAAGTACCATCTTATGGCAATATATGAACATAGATCAATTATAAGACAATTATATATCTATATTTATACACATATACACATACATGCAAACACATAAATGTGCATATATATATACACATATATATATATAAATAGACTGAGAAATTAAATTGGGAGCATATCTACACATGCACCTGCACACCTGATTTTGAAAACACTTGACTTGTCAGCTACACAAGTGTTTGTAGAATCTTGCCTTCAGTTTTGAAGGGCATTTTCCTCAATTAGGAATATCCAGCAAAGTATGCACCTTAAAAGACTTTTTGAAGTAAATTGGCTTCACCTTTACTGCTTCAATAAAAAGACACACATAATATTTTTAAAAACAGAGTGATCTGAGATTATGCAACACCTTTCTTTAAATAAGCAGAGGTAAATTCATGTGTTGTACATGATATAGGGAAAATAAAGCACAACAGTTTTGCCAACACTGCAGTATTAGCACACATTCTTACCTTTCACACTGTAGGAAAGTAGATCAAAAACTGAGTCAGCATTCATGTTATAAGTAGTTTTTGCACCGGATGCTCTCTCTGTGGTGCTGTTGGTCAAAGTGTACGCTGCTGTCCAGTTGTAATAGTTGCTGTACACATTAGCAGAGACCTCCAACTTGCCCAGTAAAGGCACACGGAAGGGATAGGATTTTGGAACACTGAATGTTGGGATTCTGTATTCCCGAGATGGCACACTTATTCCCATTGACTCCATCACCAGAGGAGGTGTTCTAACAGTCTGTGGCAACCGTATGTCATCGGATGATCTTCCACCAAATGGCAACGGGATATCAATTACAAAACTGTTTTTATTTAAGTTGTGTCTGATCCGGCCTTCACTAGAAAATAAAGATAACTCAGTTAGAAACCATAAGCTCATAAAGCATATACAGAAAATTCCATGATACTGAGCTTACTTACCATGCTTATACCTATGTCCTAACTTTAGTTTAGGAGAGAAATGATCATCTGTTACCAATATTTTTAAGCACTCATTCATCAGAAAAACTACTGAAAGCATTTTTGGTGTCAGTGAATTCTGTCAATGTTTTTTCCCCTTATTTCATTATCAGGGAGACTCATAGGTTAAGTAAAAAAAAATCCTCCAAAAACACTGCCACATTTGTGAGATGCTGAGTACCAGAAAAAAGCAATTATATTCTTCCTAAAAAAAGAGATGCACACTTATTGAAATGCATGAAGTTTTATTAACATTAGACGTTGTTACAATCTAAATTATTAGGAATTTATCTTTCTGATTATAAGTGTTTCAAAAGTTTCATCCGAATATTCAGCATTTATTTTATTCTGAATAAAAAGAAAGAAAAATCTGACCACTCGACTGGGAGTGAGGACTGGAAAAAATGGATTGTCAACTGGAAAGCTTGTGGGGGAAAAGTGTAATTACAAAAAGGCAAAGCAGAAGGAAACTTGGCCTTAATTTGTGTATAAACAATAGGCTGGCAAAGACACTTTTCTTGTTTGCCTAACTGATCTTTCATATTGCAAAATCTTTTTTTTACACTTAGAGCTACATCCTGGGATGAAAATTAAGTAAACACTTTTGAAATTTGTTCCTTTACATAAAAAATTTAAAAAGCAACATAACCAAGCAGTAAAACCCCCTATTATTATTGTTGTTGTTGTTGTTGTTGTTATTATTATTATTATTATTATTATTATTATTATTATTATTATTATTATTATTATTATTATTATTATTATTATTATTATTATCACAGATGATAAGAATATAGGAGAAAAAACAGTTTCTTCCTTGCTTATACTTAGCTCAGGAACCAAATGGAAGAAATAGAGTTGTGTGTCATTAACATACACTTTCATATTACCATAGTATAAGACATGGAAAAACAGATTTAAGACAGACAAAATGCAAGTCAGACATGTAAAGACGTCAGGTGACTCTACTAGTGAAGGTTAACCAGCATGTGTAGGGCATGGGAAGAACTGTCCAATAGGACTGCACAGGAAAATGTAGAGTTACTAGGGTTATGGCCAAAGATAAAGAGTCTGTAGGGTTGCAGGGCACAAATCTATGGGAAATATGGCTTCAGTAGCTCCGTGACTTAAAGTCTATTGAATGATGCATTTTCATTTAGTAGTCCTTATAATATAATACAATACTTCAGGTTATATTCACATATTGCATAAGTGACTGCTGTATAGTCAAATCTGCATTAAAGACATGAATCAATTCCTCCATATAATTTCATTTCTTTGGTCCTAAAATTCTTCATTATGATTCCAACTTTATCCTATTGTTTATGGCAATTCCATGCTGTCTTATATAAAACAAAGTAAAATAAAATAACACAAAAATATGAGCAAAAAACTATTTTCAATTTCCTGTGTCTTTATCTCAATTTCACCCCCCACCTTTTCAGGAAAAGTTCTTCTGGAATGGTGATAACAGGCAGGTTAAATTTCTGAATGTTAAGTTCCTGCAGTCCACTTAGTTTGTCTTGCAGAGTCTGGGCATAGGGGACATCTTTTGAAGCCTTTTGCAGCCAGGTGTTGGTTGCCTGCAATGAGGAGAAAAGTTTTCCAAAGTAAATAACAAGTTTTAGGACTCCAAGTAAAGTTATCTGGAAGTCCTTGTAACTATCCATATACAGAGCCCTAGACATCTGATAAAGTGACTGGTTCAAAGTTGGAAATGTACAGCTGATTCAATCTGAGTTCTTTTACAAGTAGCTCCTATTTTGGCTTCCTTGGGGGAGGCAAGAATTCATCAGGGCTATGTGGTGGAGCTGCAACATCTACTGTAGGTTGAACCATACCACGATAAGTTGTGACACGATGTGTCGCAGGGTCATGTCCGTGTGAGCCACTTTCCGATCCAGCAGTTCGTTGGCGTGCTTCTCTAAAGTTTTTGGGTAGTCTGAAAAGTCGACTGGGAAGCCAGAAGACAATTTTTTCACAGCAGCAGTGGCACCTGAATTCCACTCTAGCTCAACTTTCTCAGAATCTGAAAATCACGAATTTAAAAGGAAAGGGTAAAATCAGTCATATTCTTATTCTGTTGAGAGATATACTATAAACCAACGTAAAAATATGTTTAAATTTCTAAGTTGTGTATGTGGATCATGTTTTTGCCCCTACCATATCTGAGAAGAACTCTTTTTGAAATTGAATGTCCATGAATTGCTGCAGCTGAGCTGATCTGAAGATATGCTTTGTTTGGTGAATAATTAGCCAATGCTTCACTTCTAAGTTCAGTTTGCAGGCGAGGAATAGAAACAGTGCCTCTTAACATTGCCTCTTCCATTCCAGCATATCTGTGAAAGAAAAAAGTAAATATGAATAAAAATACTGCACTATACTTTTTTACTTATGCTTCAAGAGCAACTTCAGTATTTAAATCTATAGTAGAGGCATAATAGGTGTTATAACAGATTGAATCAAACTAGTAAACTCTTTTCCAATTCAATGGATATTTTCAGCTTCTGCTAGTTACTGTGGAAAACCTGTGGTAAACTATGATAGTGCTACTATACAGATAACACTATAATGAGTCTATGTTAATTTCATAAGACTGAAAAGGGTGGAAGTATGTACCTGTCCTGGTAACGTTGTACCAGAACCAAATTCTGAAACTCTGTACTCAAGTTGAATTCTCTACTAAGGATACAGACTGTGGCCATGAATTGCATAGAAACAAAACACTTGACAAAATATATTATGCCACTGGGCTTCATTTTCCTTTATTCACATTTATTTTATATCTCTGTAACTTTGTTGACTTGAGCAAACTTCTAATATTATGTTAGGGCAAATGAAAGGGAATTGAGGTCCCTAACATCTGTCCAAAGCTCCCACTGATATCAGAGGCAATTCTGCATGAACAGCAAAGACAAAGACTCCCTGGGGTACCATCAAGATCACAGAATTCCATGGAAGATTGAGGTTTATTAAAGAATGTGATCAGCCCATTTCACTATGGGCTTGTGAGGCAGACAATTTTAGAAACCCTGGCAGGCTGAACATTTTTGTTAGCTCCCCTGTAGGTGTTCCCGGAAATATTCTCATCATGATGCGTGGGAATTTTTACAGGAAGCTCTCAGTTATTTTTGGTTTTCTTTCTTATTGAATGCCATTAGATTTCTTCATGGGGAGATGTAATAACTTTTTTTAGAGCCAAACACATCCAGTAAAAGATAATACCTCTCTGAACAAACCTTGCCTTGTTTATATTCTTGGATATAACACCTGCAATAACACTAGTACAATGCATTCTTGTAGTCATGCGTGTGCAAACATGGAAGAACTAGCTCAAGGAACTTGTAATACAAATTATATATATATATATAGTAAAAAAGATCAGTTGGGCTATCATATATATGTATTTGATGTATTACAAATAAAATCCTTCAAAGTTTTTTAAAGGGGGGTTTAATGACAAGTTTATATGTTTTTCTATTTAAGAAATTTCTCCAAAATAGGATAAAATTTCCACACATTTTCTACATTCAACAAAGCCTTCAGTTATCTTATTCAAAGATAGCTGTAAAATTCTAAATGGTTTTCTGAGTTACCTTATCTGGCCACTAAGAGTAACTTCAGGAATCTTCTTGTTGTTAAAGTCTAAGACAAAGGTGTATGCTTTCTTCCCAGGAATGGATTCATCAGTAATTCTGAGGCTTGTGCCAAAGTCAACATCAACATCTGGAATGTGGACATCACTGGTCAAAATCTTTTTGTCTCTGTTGTACCTGGTGGTCAATGTGGCCTCATGTTGATTTACACCTAGAAAATATAATGTACTTTGGTTATGCACAACTATGGAATCTGTTTGGACTTTTCTTAAAAAGAGAATAAAAAAGGATCAACTTAAAATTATATCACGCTAAAGATCTAACACAACATTTGATGAGTCTGAATCAGAAACTGGGTCATTCTTTTTCTTCTCATCTTCTTAAACACACGATCCACTTAATGCCATCACTACTTTTATTATTTAAAGGATCCTACAAATGGTTTGTAGGCTTTACTTCCATATTTCATCAGAAACAATATTTTTCTCGTGCTTATACAGAATCCAGTAACATTTCCACTTCCTTGCTTCCATTCAACAACTTCACACTTCTATTAAATCATGAAATACACAATCAGTCTCTCACTATGAAAAACTTGCACTGGCTTTACACACATATAAGAAAATGGAGTTAAGTGTTGGACTGTTTGGGTGTGAAAATGGTATTCTATTTTATACTGTAAAAAATTCTATTATGATTTATTAATAAAAATCTCTTTCCTATTAAATGACACAGTTCAAAACTGAGCTTAACTATATTGTTTTTTTCAGACTCTTACCTTCTGCCTGGACAGCAAACGTCAAGGTGTCTATCAGGTCATTTCCCTCTCTCTGCAGGTCGTAGTTTGCACTCGCAGAGTATTCCTTCACTTCACCTGTGGACACTATTTCAACTTCAAATCTAAAGAAGGAGTAAACAAATGTCCTGTAAATAACTATTTTGTCCATGACCTCAAATGGACGAAATCATACAGTTCTCAGTAGCTTTCTGATCTGCCGATGCTAGTCTGGTTTTAAAGATTTTAAAAGGTAAGCTTTACATGAAAGAGTACTGTATACACTAAGCCCCAGGAAGGAAGGGTTGTTAGCACAAAATAGACATAGTTTAAGTTGGTATGACTTACCTGGATTCTCCAGTCAAGGGGAAATATGGAGCTGCCTCTGTGGCAGTGGCATTAGAGTACAATAATTTGGTGCAGAAATTTAGACCAGGGATGAAAGGCTTGCAAGAAGTTGAGGTTTCTTGGTTCTCGGTCAGAGGTGGAATCTCTTCAGTTTTGGCTGGAGACACCAAATGCAGTGTATTGCTGGAGCAGAAAAGTCAGTCATTTATTCCCAGGACAGGTGCTCAGACATTGTCCTCTTAACAAGGTTATTTCTAAATAAAACTAATTTATTAATGTAGGGGCTAAACGAAATAATAAAATTTCAAAAATAATGACAAGAGAAATAGTCTGTAACCCATGACTCTAAGTCTCACTTATCTGGGCTATTTGTTATCTTATAAAAGAAGTTATCTCAGTTTTACAATGTCTGGGATTTTTCTGAACTGAAAATTTCTCCATGTGTGCCCCATCATTTCAATTCCACCAAAATAAAAGCCAAGAAGAGAATGAACAGCATAGCCTTGAAAGGTCTCATTACCTGATACTGAGGAGCTTTACTGGAGTCTTTGGAGCAGGAATGCTGAATTTCAGTTGTCCAGCTTTTACACCAACATGTGCTTCAATTCCAGATTCATGGAATATATTAGAATTCATCTCCACACCACTTCTAGCAAACTCAGGCATGTTTATTCCCAGGTGCGTTACAAACTCCACTGCTACTGAAGGCTTAGCAATGAGATCTGCTTGCATCTATTTAATAAAAACAAAATGGGATATTTATTTTTCCCAATACAGTTCTTGCTGGTTATCTATAGCAAACATAATACTCTTGATAATCTGGAGGTAAGTTTTCTATGATTGATTTTGCTATTCAAAATATCCAATTCCCATATCACACAAGCAGAGGAACCACGTAAGTTGTAACTGTAATGAAATGAGCTCAGCAAGATGGAAATGCCAAGGACCCTTACCTACTTTATTGTAAAAATACTCGTGCTTCAGAGAGATTTTGTACATGGAGCTACTTGCATGTGTTTTTAAATCTGAAGACAAGAGCCAGTTTTCCGTTGTAAAAAAAAAAATAGCAATTTTCAAAAACAATGAGCAAACTATTTGACAAAAAAGAAATGGATCAAAGATCTGAATTTCTTTAAACACAAACCAGCTTATTTTCAAGCTTTTGCTTTGGCTATTACAAAAAGAAGGGACAGAATGCAAAATTCTGGAAGAGATTCCAAAGGTAACTAAAGGGCAACCAGTACTAATTTTCGGCATTTATTTTTTATTATTATTTACATCTCATACATGGTGAAAAATTGAAAGTTTAGGTGAACTGAAACTACTAAGAAATTTTTATGAAATATTGACTAACTTAGAGAAAAATAGTTATTAGAACTGTAAAAAAGAATGGAAATATTTAACTTTTAAAAATTTTAACTGGATAATTAATTTTGTGTCATAAGCTCTTTCATTGTTAAAATTTTGAAATGTTTCCTGTCAGGTAAAGAAATGTTTCTCTTGATTCAATTTTCATTATTTCTTTGAACTGATAATCAAATTTTTCACTTTGAATGGGCCACAAAAAATGTTTCGTTAACTTTTTGGCTTGAACAGCAAATTCACCAACTGCAGCTTTTCTACCACTGTAATGTGAGAGCACAGAGAGAGAAATAAACGGAGATTAAAAGTATTATTTTTGAAAGAGTGATTGAAACACTTTTAATTCATAAATTTTATTGTGTCTCATATTTAATTTATTATATGCATTACTTCTTAATTTAATCTAAATGTCACCCAAAAATTAAACAAAAACCTCTAATGAGGTTTCTGTTTCATATCAAGAACATTTTGTAATCTTTAAAATTTTTCTGTTGTTACAATTTTATCCATAAATGAGATTGTAGATTATTAGGAGGAGAAATAAATATAGACACCACTGAGACTTACGCTTTTTTGTTGAAGCTTCACAGCTACTCTGGCCCCGGGGGTTGCTATTCCAGACAAGGCAAACTTCAGTTGAAAACCTGCTCCAGTTGGAAGCTCAAACTCATTGTCCATGAATATGTAGTGGACAAATAAATCCCTGTCAATGCCTTTTGAGATGGCTTGTGCAATCTGTGAATCAAACAAGGAAATGAACAATAACACATACACACTTTAGAATATGAGCATTTTGTACTTTAAAAATTGATCAGGGAATGATTTCAACTCTATAATGCAAAAGTTCATTTCATATGGAGTAGAGAACCTAAATTCTACAGATTCCTTGCCTCAAAAAATGTACTTAAGACCGTTTAGCAAAATCTGAACTTTAAACAAATACTTGCCTCAATACACTTGTATTATCTACCTTACATACACATACAAAGGTGATTTTTTTTTGGATTCCATGTAACATTCTGGTTTTCTCAAAGTCAACAGCAAACTACTTTTTGTACTTCAATGAAAGAAGAGTTTTACCAAATATTTTTAGACTGTACTACATCTTCTTTTCTATTTAACATGACAAAGACAAATTGTTTAATATTAACATATATTTTTATAATTAGAAATTTAACAGTATAACTTAATGGCCTATAATAAGATTTTGGGCATTGCTCTAGTAGAAATCTCAGTAATACAGTAAGATCTGAACTTTTTCTTTCTTTTCCCTCACCAGTTCTTCCAGGAGGACTCCTCTTGGTTATTGAGGAGTCTTCATGGATTTCTCAGAGTCCTTCAGACCAAATGCGGATATTTAATTTTAAACAATTTTATTTTCATGGTTGTATGAAATAACTTTGCATAATAATTAAATACAATCTAAATCTTAAAAAAAAAACAACCTGTAGAAAAAAATTAATAATGCACATTGGTTTACTGGAAACATACCATTTCGGGAATAGTCTGAAGAGTTTTAGCACTCTTTAAAATCAAGCTTCCCAGCAATTTGAAATCATTGAGTTTCATGTACCCAAGTTCTTCTCCCAGGATTCTCAGATATGCCCTTCCCTCAGGAGCTTCTTTGTTGCTCAATTCTTTTATCAGTTTTTCGAGGTTAAGTATTATTCCTTTCGTGATATCCTGAAAATTCAGTCAGAAATCAGCAAAACAGATTTAAAAGAAATCTGTAAGATCATATATGTAGAACAGTTACTTAGTGAATGTCAGCTACTCTGCATGTGCTCTTACAGATTTGTCTCCAGGCAACGACCCCTCCAGAATACAATTAAGAAAACACATTGTTAAATAGCATTAAGGGTTTGTATTTTAGCTCACCAGAAGAGGAGAAGGCAAATACAGAAAAAAGAGGTAAATGCTGTAATTACTCTGTAAAAATAGGAACGCTGTGCTGCGCAGAAAATATTTTCAAGCTGTACCTGATCCTGCTTGCCATCCTGGGAGAGACCAAAATAGTCAAAAAGTGCCTTGGAAACCTGCTCTGGCACTTTGCCATCAACCCAGTACAAGGCCTTGGTTGCAGTGTCTGGGAAAAATCCCTTCTCTCCAAACAAGGCTTCCAGTGTTGGTTCAAACCCCTTTCCGTCCAAGCCAAGCTGAAATGAACAGGAAGGACAACGCATAACTGAGACACTTCCTCCACTTCTTTGGAACTTTACAACAAAACAGACTTTCTGGGGAACAAACAGTGCATTTAAAGTGTATCCTACAAGTCTACGACACTTAAGCGAAGATATGGAACACTATGTGATATAATTCATTTTGTCTCTGTGGTGAGGTTCGATGAAAGACCCCCACATAGGCTGTATATCACTTAAAATCTACTATGAGTGCTTCAATGTGCCAGTAATGATTCATTAGCATGAAGTCAATTTGTTACAGATGGGTTCATTTTACCCTAACTGAGCCCTTTAATAACTTGAACAGGGTCGTCCATCCAGTCAGCGGCAAGTGACATCACATAACGGATGGCTTGCTCTAAAGCCCATTGAGATCAAATCAAAGTCCCCTTGTAGTCATAGCTACCCTTAGATTTCTCCCAAAGCTTGTAAAAACAATACATTATTCACAGAAAGTTGTTATAGGAAAACAGAAATGAGAAAGAAAACAGTTGAATACTAGCAAACGTTTTTGATAATTGTTGTACCTCAAAAATATCACTTGGGTCAAATCCATACGCATGCAGGGTGGTTTTTAGCATGGTCTCTTTAGGAACATAGCTGTTTGGGTCAAATATCACATTTCCCTCTACTTTGGCAGAGATGGGATCAATTCCAGGTACAGAAACTCTTTTGGAAATATGATAATTTTGTGAGAATTTTCTGAAATCTTTGGCTGTTGGAACCTCATTTCCTTTCAGAGCTTCTTCAACTCGGCTTTTTAGACTAGGGGAGAGGATAGCAATTAAAACATGATTAGTATATATTCCAAGCACTCATTTAGTCCTAATTTTTTATGCTACTTGTAGACATTCATACAGCTGAGGAGATTAGAAATGACTAGCTCTCTGCACATATGAACAGAAAACAAGACTTAAGGGAAAGACCCTAATCTGGCACTGCTCTGACAAAGCCATGGTTTACTCAGCTGACATGTTTGTTCAAATAAGCAAAAAAATCCAAGCAAAAACTTTATGGTTAGATAGCTACCACTGCAGTTATGGTCAGAACTTTGTTTTGCCTAAGAGACCAATATACAGCTAAATTTTGCTTACTCTTCAATGCCTATTTCTTCAGAGTCTAGGATGTTGGCAATGTGTGAGGCAACAAAGCTTTTCACTTGTTCATTCTTCTCCTTTGTGAGGATTCTCAAAATCTTTGCAAGATCACCTGGGGAAGGATCTTTCATCACTATGAGATAGGCTGCCAGACGTTTGTCTGTAGGTACATCCGACTCTTGGAATGCTTTGAGAAGTGCTGAACGGTCCTAAATAAATAGAGAAAGGTTTGCAATGATGAATTGGCTCATAGACAACATTGCTTTATGCCTTTAGGAATATATTGGGTGAAATAATTTTCAGAATGCAATATTTTCAGGACTGCATACCTATTTCTGTACTTTATTTCTATAACAAACCAAAATAGTTTCTTCGAAGCTGTTTTGTTCAATTTTCTTTTGTTAGAAAATAGCATAGAAATTATGGCTTTATTAAAGCTGATTTTCATAGAATCAGAGAATCATAGAAGGGTTTGGGTTGGAAAGGACCTTAAAGATCATCCAATCCCCACACCCCTGCCATGGGCAGGGACACCAGAAACAAAATCTTCCACTAGACCAGGTGGTTTAAAGCCCCATTCAACCTGTCCTTGAACACTTCCAGGGATGGGGCACCCACAACTTCTCTGGGCAACCTGTTCCAGTGCCTCACCACCCTCATAGTAAACTTTCTTAATATGCAATCTAAACCCACCTTCTCTCAGTTTGAAACCATTACCCCTTGTCCTGTCACTACATACTCTTGTAAATAAACTTTCTTATCCTTTATTTTCTTATATTTTTTAATAATTTTGATAGGTTGGTTGGGTTTTTTAATCCTTTTTATTTTATCCTTTATTTTCTTATCCTATACATGGCAGGTTAAATTTTTCTTTAGAACACTGAGTTTTGATTGTTGGGAATCAGAAGTGATCTTATCTGCAGGTAAATTGTCAAAATCTGGAAACAAGATCTCTCGATTTAGAAGGTGATCAAAATCCTCTGCTCCAGGGAAATTAAAAAACATAGTTTAAAAATAAGTAATAATTAAAAAAATAAACTGAATCTGAGGATGTGAGCTTCAGGTGTTTCCAGGCTCCCAAACTTTTAAAGCCTTATCTGGAAACCAGAGCATGTCTCTTAGACTAGAAACTTGTTGATGTTGAAATTGTCTCACTATACTGAACTGAAGTGGTCAGTGTTACACCCATTCTGTAGAGGGTGCTGTAATGTCACAGTAAGATAAACACAAATCTAACCAGTACTATTAACAATGACAACAAAATATCAGTATAAAATAGGGACCTGATTTTTTTCCTAGTTAAATACATTTAAATCTGGAGCAATTCATTAGTTAACACCACCTTTGAATAAGGAGATCTCCATTCAGGACAGTAACAGGAACAGATCCAAACTTCCCATTTAAACACAAAGCAACTGCATCTCAAAAGAGCAACAGCCACTGAGTCAGAAGACTGCAGAACTTCTCTGATATGTATACGGAAACTAGATAAAGGAGTTCTAAAAAAGCTGAAAGGGAGATAGTAGAACTATGAAATAACAGGAATGTTTTTGCATATTCAGAAACTCCTGTGAACAGCCAAGTTGATCTGAGGACAGTTTATCCTGGTTCTTGTGACCCAATTTACCTCTTCAGTAATTGTCATTTTCCTAAATGCCTGGATGGCTGCTTTCTGAACTGGAAGTGATGCAGCTTCGTTTCTGATACATGTCTTCAGAAAAGATTTCACGCTGGGTTTAGCTTTCTCCATTACTGCACCCATGTTTCCAATAGCCTGTCAGTGATGCAGACACAGAAAGGTGACAAACATTTTTTTTTCCACCAAGAGAAGCAGAGTGCTACATGCACTACAATTTATAATAATGTCCTATATAAGGAAGGAAGGAAAAAGAATACCCGAAGTGTGAGGTATGTGAGTTCATCTTCCCCAGAACAATCAGTCCCAAGCAGTGATACCATGAAGTCTGCAACGTCTGTGATTTCATCTGTCACAGTCTTCTTCTCATTGTAGAACCTAAAAAAATATAGAAACACATTAGAAACAAAAGGAGAAAATGGGCAATGTCTATATTTTTTTTCCTAAAGAGCAAATTCATGACAACAACAAAAAAATCCTTGCAAGATGAGCACTCTTAGGGTTTACTCTAAGCATTGCAGCCTTGAGGTTATTTTGTACAATTGCGGGCTGTCCTTACTTACTTAGTAACAGAATGACTCAAGCCGTAAAAAGAAGCTCTACTTGGCTGGTACTGGGCCACGTTAAGAATTTCCCGTATTCTCTGTGGAGTTGGAGAAGGCAATAGTCCCAGGGTGTATGTGACCAGGTCTGCCACGAGCGGATTCACATTTCCAGTTCTCAGGATTTGAAGGACTGCACTGTAGCACTCTGGAGTCCCACACTGGGTCAGGGCCTGAACAGTGATTGAACTGAAAGAAGAGATGACGTTGACTAATTAATTCCCTTTTTGCAGTTATTGTGGATGTTGTCTGTTTGAAACAAACACTGGACAGGTTTATTAAGGTGTTTAAATATAACTGGTGTATTCTAATGTTTTAGAAGTTATAGTAGTAATACAATTAAATAAGAACATGAAGAAAATATTAACAATATCACCATCACAAAGGCATACCTCGTTTTTTCTTCTCAAGAGTCATTTCCACAATTTAAATATTATAAACTAATACAATAAAACCAGACTGAGACTCTAGTCCCTCTACCAACTGAGAGCATAAAATGTGTGTAAACTGACTCAAGTCCAGCTCGGACAGAAGAGTAAGGGTGGGGAGTGGAGGGCAGGGTCAGACCACAGAATAATGTTCTTCCATGTCTCCCAAAGTCTCACCTTCAAAACCGTGTTCTTTGATGTAAGTCAGACTTTGGAGTTTGGAATTACAGCCACTGTCCTTGAGCAAAACTGCATGAAAGATCTTTGGCTATAATAACTATCCACAGGATTGCTCCTGGCACACACACTTGGGATGGTGGAGGGGCTGTACGGGGCTGTGTTATACTCCAGTTCAACTTCTCCAGTACATTTGTAACATTTGATGGGGGAATGATATGAACAATATTAGTTCTTTATAGAAGACTAGAACTTTCAGATCTATTTGAATTCTTATACTTTTCTCATATATTTAATATTCAAGCTCCAATTCTTAACTAAGCATTTCTGATAGAAAAATGTAAAATCCACAGGTTTTATTCTTCCTTCTTATTTCTCTCTCTGGATAATTCTGATGATACTTATCTTTCTGAAAGACACCCTATACATCTAATTCACTTCTAATTTAAAACCATTTGCAGCAAAGCAGCTACAGAATGGTTTTGCCACGACATTGACATGTGGTGTACTTGGACAATGCACAGCTGTACCATACCTTGAGGTTTCCATCATCTTTGGTACAAGAGAGCCGAGAGTGCTGTTATGTAAACTTCTAAGCCCAGACACAAATTTGTAAAAGAGCCTTGCTCTCTGCTGGTTCTGCTGGGAGGCTGTAAGTTTCTGCAGTTCCTGAAGGGTTTTCAGAACAACATCGCCCTGCTTGGGGAATTTGGCATCTGTAGTTTCCAGTGCAAGTCCCTTCTCTTCCAGTTCAGCTAGCAATTAAAAAGAAATTGCACTTGTTATCCAGGAGCTATGTTAATTTTTATCATCTGTTTTACATTTGGTATAAATACAAAGTCTGTAGATTATTTTATATGATAACTCTTGAAGTTGAACTGCTGAACAGTTAACAAAAATAAAGGAATGGAGTTTAAATATAATTCCCCAAAAGTTGAATATTTGCATAAATTGCTTTACATTTTCACGAAGATGATTCCTTACCACCTTTTATAGTTTGCTTTTTCAACTTTTAATTAATATATATTTTAGGAGAAACATGTTATGACTATGAATAATAATTACAAGTCAAAAGGTAGGTTTTAGAACAACATATGTAGCAACAATGGATTGCTTACATTTGGCAGCTGAAGCTAAAAGTTGCATAAGAAATTATGGGTATAAGAAATTATGAGTAGCTAAAATGGGTTCATTAAACTAATTTCCAATAAGATTAGAATTTCTTTTCAAGCAAGTGATAACTTTTTATTTATTAAGAATAATTTTAAAGTTAAAACAAAAAAACGAAGATTAATTTAGAGGGGTTTTTAAAAGTCTCTGGTTTTCCCATTTTCTACTCAACCTTTTTCATTACTAAATTTCATTAAAAATTACAGATTGATTTGGTCCCCTCAGGGGCATCTTTAATTAATTCACAATTTAAAATCTCTGTATTTATATTTTGTTCCTGTGTTTGTGTAATAGAGAACTGCAGCTCTACCTCCATCAAAATTTTTGTTATTGATCTTCGGAGTATCTTCAAGTCTCAAGGTCTGGTTGACCTCTGTCATCACACCATAGCGATTTCTAGGAAACAAAGAAAAATTCACTACTTTAGTTGAGTCTAAGTACCCTTGAGAGGTCTTAATATGTCTCCTGCCTTCTTAAAAACAAAATATTTATGAATAAAGGGTAAGGATAAACAGTGAGCAACCTACTTGTATGAGGAAGGCAGAAACAGGTGTTTTTCACTGCAGACAACATCTCTTATATGCCTTTTCTTTGCATCAATATTATAATGACAGAACTGAGTGCTCTTTAGAAGGGTAGATAATGGGGTGTTCTGTAAAATAGATAGTTTGGCATTCATTTTACTGAGTAGAATAGGAAACAATCATAGTTCTAAAGGCTGACACAGTTTTACTGTAATATTAAAAATTAAAGCATATTGGAAGCAAAGGGGAATAACTGGAATTATTCTCACACAGACAAAATTGTGCCAGTAATAATCTTTAGTCTTAAGTCTCTTCACAGGCAAAAGTCCCACCAAAATTTTCCCTCAGGCCTTACTAAGGTGTTTGGGTTAGTAGTTACTTCATGATTGATCCCCTGCTGCCTACAAGAAAGGACTCCTTCATAAAACTAATTTGTAATTTTTGGAGTAGTTCAGTCCCCTTGTAACAGCTGATGCTCTTTTTAATTTCACTCTTATTACAGAAATTTTAAAGACTTTTACAAAAAATCTGTAGCAGTGGTAGAAATTATAAAATGTGTTTTCAGCATTATATGAAACCCTATCTTTTTTAAGTTAAAACACTATAAAGCACAAGTGCCATTATACCAGAAAGCAATCTGACCATTGCAAGCAACTGCATTTGATCATTCTGGATTAACAGGTAGAACAAACAGAGTGCTTAACCACTACTTTAGGGCATTTAGAGCCCTCTCCTCCTGCACACTTTAGGATTCCGGTTTTTTATGTTTTACATGAAATTGGAATTTTGAAAATTTTGACCCACAAACCAAAAAATTTGGCTATGATCTGATAGGTTACCATGTAATCAATGGTACTAACTCTATCTATGAAAACCTCTCTGCATCTTGTTTTTCTCTATTGACTGCCAACAAAACCTCAGTCTGATATAATGGAATGGTGCAGAAAAACTGTTTAAGTTTTTAGACAACATAAATAAACACAAAATTTAGTCATTGTAGTAGTTGTTTATCATTTTAAATGATGGTGAGAAAAATGTTACATCATATAATTTTTAATGATACACTTACCAGTCCCTTTACAATGGCAATAGGGCTGACATGATCTCTGATGGGACGGAAGTTGTCACAGCCTTTCAGGTACCTGGTAATTGAAATATCTTCTGCAACATTTCCTTTTCTGGACTTGAATTCAACTTCACTGTCACACTTTCCATATACAGTATCCTAGAAAGAAGAAAGAAATCAGCATCTCTGCTCATACTATCAGACATTTTCTGATCTAGTTAAAAGGCACCTTTTCTGACCACAATTTCCAGGCCTTTTGAAAATGATGTTCAGGAGTAACTCTACCTAGGTGAGCTTTCTACCTAGGTGAGCTTTCTTCCATTTGTCAAGGAAATAAACAAAATACTTTCAAAACACTTACCATTGAAATTGTTTTTTCATTTTCTACTGTTTCTGTTGGCACAAGTAGAGCTGAGATGATTCCTCTCTTGAGATTCAGTACATTCAGAGATTCGTCCTTCTCTGGATACAGCTTGACTTTTGTTCCATCCTGAATGCTAAATTTTAGCTCATGCCTGGCACCCAAAATAACGGCATTAGAATGAAATGTTAAAGACACACAGGAAAGAACATGTTATCAATAAACTGCTGGGCTACAGATAAAGCATCATGTTTACCTTGTTCTCTCAGTATTTACTGCTCACTGATGTTACTAATAGGAAGTATTACTACTAAAGCAGCAAAATTCTAACCAAGGACATTCCAGTATCACCAGATTACGTCATCTAAGGACAAGCAAATACCAAGAGCAGTGGCTGGAAGTTGGAATTGCATAAATTCAGAGAGGAGATAGGTAAATTTTTAGAATGAGGTAATTATTAACTACTGCAATAGGCTACAAAATGATGTGAGGATTCTCTACCAGTTGCATTCTTTAAATAAAACCTTGATGGTTTTCTGAAAAACATGTTTTAACACTGTCTCAAGTTGTTTTGAGATCTATGGCTTGTGAAACAAGATGGATACTAAGGCACTAAAACAAGCACGAAGGTGCATGACTAAAATAGGCAGTGACAAGCACTAGATACTAGTTGGGTGGAGGGAGTAGTAGCAATCAGTTATGAAAGCACATAAATAAGGAAAAGATAAACTGCATAGGTCATTAAAGATTGGGATAGAAAATCTGGACTTCAGTCTCAAATAATCTGGACTTCAGTGTCAAATGCCTTTCTATTGCACAGTCTGCACCATGCCAGCGAAGGAAAATTGTGTTAAACTGGCTGCATGCAGCCACTTGAGAATGTGCTTACAAGAAGGAACATTACACTTGCAATAATCTTTTGGGGACTACACAACGGTTTCCTGATATCGATGATAGGAATGACGAAAACATTCCAGGTGAAAATTCCGTATCTAAAAAAGCCTTCCCTACTAGCAGTTGAGAACTATGCCATGTTAACCATAAGTTGTATCAGGGATAATTTTGATGTGGAACCACCTTACAAGTCTACCATGTTATCATGAACTGTGTTCTGTGCCTAAAAAACATAGTCAGGCTAGACTGTAACATTGCAACCTGTTCCATTTAAAGGTCACAAGTGTTGATGATAATTGATATTACCTACCTGGACATGGCACTTGCAAAGTCCTCAGAGTTCTTGGACTTTTTCAGAATAGCCCTTCCCTCAGAGTCAACACCAAACGTCTCCCTCAGGGAGCAATGCATTGTCTTCAGGATGAAGCGGCACAGCTGTGGTACCTCCAGTTCAACCTGAAAACACAAATACGTTTATCTTTTTTCGTTATCATGTTTCCAGGATCATCCAGTTAGTTACCACCTTGAAAATTCTTTGGGTTTTGTAAAGTGTCAGAATTCCCCTGCTAGCAGCTGTTGGAAAAAATTCCAAGGTGTTCTAAGTAGCTTAAGGTAACTTGAGGGAGAACATACAAGGGCAGGTATTTGCTTGGCTAATGGCATGGGGTATATGACATACACGGTAAACAAGCAACTTAAGTTCTGAGAATTTAGAATGTTAGATCTGTATGGAAACTTGAACCATTACACTGACCAGTGTTTAGGCTCTATTAGAACCGTGTGTGCTAAATAAAAAATATTTTTCCCAATTACTCAATTTAAGGAAAAAGAAACCACAACACAATGATGAGAAAGTTTTGGGCAAAATGAAGGGACATTGGATAGTTTAATGGACTATGGGACCTTTTACTCCTACAGCCCTGGTATTGTCTTGACTGTCACCATCAACAGGCTATGGTGGTCTTCATGGCTTTAATGAGCTGTTGTAACTCAACTTCTAGAATTGTTTGATGGACATCAGTAGACTCAGCCTGGGAGCCAAGGAAAACTAAACTACCATGTTTTGCCTCTCTCTCATGTAAAAGTACAGTTTGAAATGCACTGGCACAATGGCGTGAAAGACTTCTGTCATCCTCAGTGCCTTCTGTCTAGGACAGGGAGGGCTTAGTCGTTGTGACTCTCAATATGTGCCTTTCAAAAGAATGGTCTTGTTTGGAAAAACATTGAAGGATGTTCTCTGGCTGCCAGCTCCCATGTTGTTCAGTATACAATCCCAATTACTCCTCTTTGCCTACCTTGCAAGTGATCTTTGAACCACTTCGAGAATCTGCTGTTCCTGTGATCCCATTTGATGTTTCTGCTTCATATGAGTAAACATATTTTCTGAGGGGTTTAAATCTGGTTGCATCTTCTGCAATTGGGGAAACAAGAGTGGTTTTATGACTTGGGTAGGATACACACATGTAATCCTTACAATACATGCTTAATGTTGTATAACTAAAATGAATGCCACAGATAAAGGAAACATGAAGACTCATCCTCCCACTATTTCCTTTTACAGAATAAACAAGACAAAACTGTGATGCCTTCAAATCAGCTGGATTACATCTGAAGCGTAAGGCCAAACTTGTGGGGGCAGCATAAATTTTGGGGTCCACTGTTCTGTTTGATGGGATCTGCCAATGTAACCTCATCTGGCCTTCAAATTAAAGCAAACGACAAAAACAGAAGAAAACTTAAGGTGTGGAACTGTTTTAAAAATTACCCTATTGCTTCTAAATTAAGCCAGTCAAATGGTAGTTTTCAAATTGGTAATAAAATGATTCATTTCAGCTCAGATTTTTCCACCATAATGAAAATGCAAGAAGCTGCTTTACCAGTCACAATTGAGACCGAAAGCAAAGAGAGAGACTGAACACCAAAACTAGAATTTCTCAATACCATTTCATTTGAATATACACATGATTTTTCTGCTCCAGACTGTCCTGAAATATGATCTACTGTAATTCATTTATTAGATCAGAAAATTTTACTAGAGTTTTTTTAATGCAGATAAACTTTAGTTATATGAAGAGCATCCAACAAGAGAAAAGCTCTAAATTATGAGTAAGAACAAGGTAGGAAAGAGTATTTCAAGAGGTGTTTCTCTTTCTATCAAAGGAAGCCCCAAAACCTAACAGGCTTCCTCAAAGGGATGAATTTCACCTGTGTTTAATCTCTCCCTGTTGCCTTCATCTATAATTTGAAACTCCATAAGCAGGAATGACAGGGGTAATAGAGACATTAAGAAAAAAATAGTCTCTGTCAAATACAAGAATATAAGATACTGTTTTGGTATCTGGAATGCATAACATAGGCCAAACAATGTCCTCAATCCCAATTCGCTCCCATTCTAAGTGCAAGCATTGTTTTAAACTAAACAGGATTACCAGGCACTCTAAGTGTCTGTGTTGAAGCACCTTAGGTCAATCTGAACCAGAAGTTACTGTTCCCTCAGTTTATGTTGAGCAACTCACTGGGTCTGTGGCTCAGTTGTGATGCTGAGTGAAAAGAAATTTCCCAAATTGCTCCTCTGTGGTTATTTATTAGAGTCCTGTTCTATTTTATAGAAAAAGCAAAGACAGGTAATCCTGGTGTAAACCCACCATTAAATCTGTATGATTTTACCTGCCTATACCTGCATGAATGCAGATTACTCTTCTTCTTTTATAAAATATTTGTCATGTCAGAGGTCAATGGCAATAAAACCTTGCCCTTTATGTGACAGAATTTCATACTTAGAGGGGAGAACAAAATAGTACTATGTATCTCTTATTTCCTCACTGAACTATCCCTTTTATAAACTTTACATACTTTAACAGTATTTTAGCTGAGATCACATTCATGTAATTGCTAAACAGAATTATTATAATTAATACTAGCTGTCATACCATAATCAACATATTAAAGCATCTGAAAACCTAATTAAATAATGTATTTAACACTAAAATTAATGTCTATTAAAAATTCAACACTATCTATGCCACTTTTGGCTATCCTGGAAAATGACTGTGGACTCCCAGAGAACTCTACAACACCAGTATCTACCATGCTAAAGCAAAAGGCTAAGTATTGCTTCATATCCTGCTTTTAAACAGAAATTAAAGAAAAATTAATCAGGAAATTATAAGATTAGAAATGCAAATACCAAATAATGTATTGGATCAAAAATAGACAAATAATTGGCAATGAAGCTCAGCAGTCTTTGAGTTGGTTCAGGCATCTGAAGTAAAACCAATTGCCTGGAGATGGTGCTAAAGCACCCAACAAGGCAAAAAAAACCCTGAAGAAAAAGAACAAAACAACTCCTTCAGTACTTTGACCCTGTGGTCGAACATTATGTATCTAACCAAGCAGTCAGGGCCAGTCAGAGTTCATTACAAAGATAGGGCATAAAGTCAGCATTTCCTGAGTCTTCACTTGTTTAAAGAAATTGCTGTCCTTGCTGACAGAGTTGATGATTTATTCTACAGGTATTTAGTTAGATATCCAAGCGCAATTCTGCGGGCTTAGCAGCCACTGTGAAGGGTAAATAAAATGCAAGATTCAGTCCACAGTAAAGTGTAATGTACATAACCTCGCAGTTAAAGCTTCACATTTGATAAATAGGGATTTTTAGATTAAGGAATTTGCACCTGACAATCAAATAAATAAAAAAGAAAAAACAAAACCCCAATGGAAAGTAGTTTCTTAATGGGAGCTTTAAAAAAGTTGAGAAACTCATTCTCAGCTTGTCCAATCTTGGGAAACTTTAACAATTATTCAAACCCACCTTTATGGATAATTGAATACCTAAAATAAAGTACAATAAGTACTTCAGAATATTGCCATCACTTTAATTTCAGTTATTTCAGAAGAAGACATTAGGAAAAGTGAGGCTTTGAGAGATGTATGCAGTTAAAATAGTGATATAACAAAAGCAAATACAAGAAATGAATTACTTGAACATCCTGGATTTCCACTTTCAGGTGTTTCTTCTTCTGTTAAAACAAAAAAAAAAAGGGCGCAAAAAACCAAGAATTAAAAGCTGGAAAAGCAGTTTATAGCTATAAAACAAGGGTCATTAATATATAAATACTACATTTTCATTGTAAGATCTTTTTAATTCATACCAACTGCTGATGTAGTTTGAAAGACTGATGTAAATAACAAAGCTACTATTACCACTGGCAGCACAGAGTCAAATCTAAAGGGAGGTACAAGCAGTTGCCTTGTTACAGTGAACCAAAATCCCACAACAGGATCTTTAACCACAGAATTAAATTAATTTGATTTAAACTGAGAAGGATCAACTTCTAGGTTGACAAGTATTTTTTAAAAACCCTATGTTATGTAAAAGAGACAGTTTGTAAAGGATTGCACAAAATGTAGAGGTAGACAAATGAATGTACCACAAAACACAGTTTACTTTTAAATTTTAGTCTATTTGAGCACATGAAAATACTGGTAAATGGGTGAATGGCTATACTTTGGTTTTTGTACATTTCGAAAAGGACACCTCTGAAGATTAGTGCTAAAATTCTCTGCTGTGAAATATTTTCTGAATATCGAGAGTTCATTCTTCATAGAAAAAGCCTATTTAAGGTAAGAAGAATCATTTGCTCTAATCAGTCCTAAGTATGTTCCATATAACCCTATTTAAAACAAAATTAAATATAACATAATCTAGTAAATTTGCTGCATTCACTAGATGCTATGTCATTTTTTAGGATATCACACATGAAGGCCAGCATTTTTCTCTGCACACTTCCCAAATATTCATTCTGGGAATTCTAAGGTAGACCACTCTATAGAAATAGTCTCTAACATTAGTAGGAGTAGCTCCAACAGCAACAGAAATACTACTACTACTATTAAAATAATATCAATAACATTATTAATAACCAATAAAAACAAGGTTTATTGCATAACAATTAATTTGTAAAACATCAGCCAACAACAGAATATTAGTTAAATAAAGATATATTTACAATGAATTAGATCTGCATATAAAACCAGACCTGAATGATTTGCCAAGACTCTTCTTAAGCACCCTGAAGCCTTAAGTAACATCACAATGTCCTGTTCTAAAAAGCCATTTCTTGGGAAGGGTAGCTCACAATCCACAGCACCATATTGATATAGTCTGTCTTTTCTGTTCTTAGAAAAAAAATACCTCTACTGACCTACTTCTTTTATTGATGACTGTGTCCCTTCAACACAAAACTCTATTTCAAATGCCAGTATTGCCTGCCAAATACAATCTGCTTTACTGCTCTCTGTCTTCATATTTGTCACAAAACTGCTCAGCAACAGCTGGACTAAGTCTGCATGGTATCTCCAAGCTGCAGTAGCTCCACGAATGGGCTTAAAAGGACAACATTACAGAAAAATGCCTTACAAGTTGCAAAATGCATTAAATCTGTGCAAAAGACAGCAGGCAACATTTGTAACTTTTTCTGCATTGGGATCCTCCCATGATTGCCCATTCCTGTGAAGGGAAGGGACAGTATCTTTGCCACACTGAACATTTCTAATTCTATAAGCCAATGTTCTGTTAATTTTTTTGCAACATTGTTGTTTTAACGGGTTCATAAATAAAGCAGGAAAAAGCATTAACATAAAAGGCAGCACTTACGTGTGAGAACACTGCTGAGCAGCAGGGAGAGCAGCAAGAGCTGCGCAGGGCCCATGGTGAGCCCTGAAATCTCTTGCTGCTCTTTCTTTTCCTCTTTTTCCTTCCCTCTTCAAATCTTCCCTGCTGCCTCAGAGGGAGAATGAGCCTTCTGACTTGGACCTCCATTTATATAGTCTGTAACAAGCAGCTGAGTCAAACAGTTCAGAAAGCTCAGAGCAAATTGCCAAAGGTCCAAAGGTGAGAGTCCCAGATCCTCTCTGTGCTCCACACTATGCTCTGCTTTGGTTACGGGGAGTCGTAGAATCACTGGGGTTGGAAAAAACCTCTGAGATCACTGAGCTAACCTCCAGTAAACTGGGAATTCTCCAGTTAGCCAAGACTGCTCATAAAGGACTTCAACTGTCCCAGTGAGCACTTCTGCTACTTCCCCATCCTTACTCCTCTGAGAATCGAAAACTCTGTAATTTCAAGAACTCTGTGATTTTGTGATGAATCAAAACACTCCTAACATACGGGGCTATCCCACTGCCTCTCTCTCCAGTTGTTGAAGTCATCTCACCATGTTCCCATGATGGCAGCTACATCATAGTTTTCCCACTGCCCATTGGCTTCCAGCTCCTGCTGTTTATCATCCATGCTGGGTGCACTGGCGTAGATGCACTCCAGTTCTGGACTGCTTCTGCCACCCTCTGAGGGGAGAAGCTCTAATTCCTACATGACTATTCTCAGGTGCATGGGTTGTTTCGAATACATCAATAAAACTCTTCTGCCTTGGGTGCCTCAAAAGCAGATCTCCATTCCCTACCTCCAGCGAGAGGGCAGATCAAAGGGCCTTGGTAGGACACTGTCTGTCAAACATTGGCATGCTAACCCCAGGCCTATCTGAAGGCAGAAGATTGAGCATGTATTGGAGACAAGTCACTCTTCCAGTTCTTTAACAGAGTTTTAAAAAGCAAAATCCCTCAGCTACAAACTCTAACAATGTAGTCAAATAATTTTACCACACCTACATAAGAACGATTACAATGCATAAATTAGCGATGGAAGAAGTTACCACTGCAGCATGCTCTCATGCTGCTGTATAGATGTTGAGAGGCTTAAGGGTATGAGTACTTGACAAAATGAGAGTATTGTGCAATTACAGACAGGAGAATGAAAGTTGTTTTTTTTTCCTTTGTACCAAAATTTGTCATATATCTATCTAAAAAAATTGCAGTATTGAGGTAAATCAGGTCATGTCCATGTTGAAAGTAAGCTCTTTATAATTCTTTTGTTTCCTTATTTTTATATTCATTTTCATATGTTTCCTAATGCAAAAATATGAAAAAAAAGACAATAAATTTTATCTGAATGAAGAAGATAAACCTATGAATAAGATAAAATTGATTAAAATACAAAAAACCCCCACCTTCTGTGGATATGGAGACTGGGTTTATGTCATGAGAAATTCTAGTAGTTTGAATTCTTTCTCTATTCATATCTATCAAAACTAAATGCAGTAAAAAAATTGACTGTGGAAATAGTTAAGAACATTTTGTTCACTAAATTTAATTTCCATATATCTGATCAAATGGAAATGTTTTGACATTCAGAAATCAAAGTATTTTCCCTTAGCTTGTTGAATCAAAAATCAAATTTTGGCTTGGCTAAGCAGTAATTTCTTTAACCTAGCAATGTTACTATTTTACCATACATCATTGGTAGTTATCTTTTAAGTCTCAAATTTCTTCATACCCTTTCTCTCTTGGACTTAATAGATGGATTACATTTCCCAGAATTCACTGTGATCATGTAACTCCTAACATGAGCTCAACCAAATGGTAAACATTGATGTACAATGGGATGTACTTTCCAATAAGGGAGGCATCTTCCATGTAATCAGGATTTTGTCTGATGACATTAACAGGAGTATGTTATTTCGGAGAGATTTCTTGCAGAAATTTCTTTTGTGGATTCCTGTTGTCAGTGTTGGAGACAACAGGAAGAAAGTATTTCTTTGATTTTACTATTTTGGTTTCTGTCCTTGGTTTATACCCATCACAGATAGAACAAACGAATAGGAGATTATTATTTTTTACTTCCAAAAAGTGACATTGTTTTCCGTTTACTTTTGTGTCCACAGCTGCCTCAATATGCACTGTGACATGTAATGATTTTACTTTGTAGTATGATTCTGCTAAAGAAATTGTATGAAGATATAATTTTGCCTATACCATTTGATCTTTTTCTGCATTCAAACATCAAGGTTTTCTTAAAATCTGTTTACTTGTTCACTGTAGCACTGCAGATAAATAGAGCTCTTAAATGCCCAGCATTCACAGTTGGCTATTTCCCTATTTTGCCTGTGTCTCCTCGCTGCCTTCAGGTGGTTATTTGGGCTGAAGTTGAACCTGACTTTATTAATATCACATTGCAAGGCTATAAAAAGATTACAAAAAGTGTGACTCAGCTCATAAGCACACAGGTAACATAAGTGCACCAATCCACTGTGACAGGTTTGTACTGCTGTATTTTCTAGTGCCCTGGTTTGGGCTGGGGTAGAGTGAATTTTCTTCTTAATAGATGGTACAGTGCTGTGTTTTGGATTTAGTAAGAGAATAATGTTGACAACACACTGAGGTTTTGTTGCTTAGAAGTGTTTATCCTTAGTCAAGGACTTTTCAATTTCCTGTGCTCTGAAAGTGAGGAGGCACTTAAAATTTGTTTATAAGCCATATTGTTCATTAACACTTAATTTTTTGAAAAGTCTTAGTTGTAGTTCTCCTGAAATCCCGACTCTAGATTTGATTCTACTAAGAACGATTTATTTTATCAACCTCTACTTTCAGACTTCACTACACCTTTTTCTACAGCTGCACAGAGAAACTGGCATCAAATCACTCATCTGAAACTGGACCAACTCATTCCTAAACTTGTCTTTTCCAAAGAGGGACTACTTTTAGTCTTTTAGTCTGCTTGATGGTACTGATTTTCTTTTTCTCTCACTGGAGAGTGGTCAGATGTTTTGACATTTAAGAGAGGTTGTTGCATTGCCTCAGGATAAGATCTTCTTAAATGAACTAATTTAGATACTTCATTAAGTTTTGCACCTCATTTTCATTCAAAGACTTTTGCAAGACAAAAAAACAGACAGTTCATGGAACCTGTTATGGTTGATACTAAGTTACTTATATTCCAAAGAATCCTTTTGTTTTTCTTCTGTCCTCTCCCTTCTCTTTTTCTTTCTTCTTGCCTCCCTTTCACCTTCCTTTCTCCTCTTTTTCCTCCTTCTTTCTTCTTTTCTTTTCTAAGAAATAAACCCACTACCTGATGTTCATATTTTTTTAATTACTCGTTCAGGTCATGGCCCAGCACTTCTGCTTGTTTGGGAGTTCCTTGGAAACATTGGTCTTAGTCTTCTACTGTGTTTCCCAGATCACAGTGTCATCTGTTTAGGTCCCTCATCAGAGAAAAATGGTTGTATTTTCTGGTGAAACACCTATGGTGCAAAGTATAACCCCAATGGCAACTGGGGGAAACTTTCTCCCAAAGGAGGTGTTGGAGGTGCATAAACATACCCTCTGTTTGTCTAAGAATCACTGCCAGGAGCCTGCTGAGGCATCAAGAGTAGAAAAATATTTGGCATAAGCCATCTCCTCCAGAATTTCTCTCCTTGTAGGTAGTGGAAAATGTTTCCTTTTTACATATTTATTTAGTTCTTTTGAGTATGTTCCTGGGAAAAGGGTATGTCTTCTTTCAACTCTAACAAGAAAATGTACTGATTCTGTTGATCCTTTTATTCATACTCTCCTTTCAAAGTATTAAACCTTCCCAGTTCCTTCATCTTGTCCTTAGGCAAAGAAATGTACTTTTCAAATATGGTAGATTGGATCTCTAAATTCAGTTTTGAGTTTTGCATGGAAATTCCTACAAAGATGTTGCAAACCTCTGCTTAATTCTCTCTCATCAACAAGGTGGCATGCTGATGTTCTTGATGGATTTCTAAACCATCATTTTTTCAAAAATTTTTTTTTTTTTAAATCTATTTCTTATTTGTTCATGCTTTTCATTCAAATGCTTGTAAGTTCACCACTGGAAGACTGATCTTGTACTGTATTAGTAATACTGTTTCTGGTACCGATGTTCAGCACATCTGTGAAAAAGGTAAGACTAAGAAATAACCCATTTACTTTCACAATGACAACCTGGGGATTTCTGTAGCAAAATTACATGCTGCTGTTTCATTGAACCAGTGGTATTTTGTCATCCTTTCTGTCCGTGTTGTAATGTTTCAGTACTGCCTGCCCTGCCAAGATATTGTATTCCAGTCGAGTGTCATGACATAAGGGGTTCAGTGAATCATGGTTTTTGAGAACTCCAGCTTGAAACTCTGTGCACCTTTTTACTTCATCTCTCCCATGGTCTCAACCCTCCATCGTCTTCATACGGCTAGAGCTCATGCTGTCTCTAGAGGCTTTCATGTACACAGGATACCATCTCTGCCTGCAAAGTTCCAACTGCTTTCCCAAAATTAATTTACACCACCACTGTTCTTTCTATGATGCTTTTCCTCATCTTCACATCTGGCCACTTCTCAGAGGCTCAATTTGTTTCTCAGACTTACAAATCGAATTCATCAAAATAGAAACTGTTTCTTTTTTTCTTTTTTTTTTTTTTAATAATTATTTCTTTTTAAATATTGATCTGTCACATGTTGATTTTCTGCAGAATACTGTGTTCCTCAAAGAAACACACTACAGTTACATACTTAGCCCTCTGCACTTCAATTAAAGGTAAGCTTTGAATGTAGGAATTATCATTTATAGAAGTACTGTTTTTCTTTTTGCTGGCTTCTGCTGCTCACAAATACACCCAGGAGTAATGTTTAAATATTTTCCAGTTGTTTTGGGAGCTCATTTTTTCCACCACTCCAAACAGTTCATTTTTCTTTCTGCTTCTGAGAGCTCTTCAATAATCACTCAAAGTCAAAAGAGTCTGACAGGTCACCTTCACTCTCTCTGAGCTGATTCATCAATTTGATCCACCAGTTTTAACTGATTGATATTGTGCAACACAAATTTCTACACAATAACATATGGAATTTTACTAGATCATTCCTGAGTCTTTTCAGGGGACTGTTCTCCTTAGAGAGGGGAAAAAAAAAAAATCCATCTTCATATTAGCAATAGGGATAAAACCACAATCAGACTAACTTGCCTTCCAGAGCTGAGGAAGCCATCACTTCTAACCTTCTCCTAATGTTAGATAGATAATTAATACTGCAGAAGATGCCCCCTGTGACACTCCAGATGCTTGAAGGCTACAAGGAAGCCTCTCTGGACTGAGCTCACACGTGACAGTTAAGGAAATAGGTTTGCCCAGAGTCTCATCTGAGGAGGAGAAAGAGATATCTATATACACTTTTTTTTTTTTTAGTTTTACTAAGGTGCTGATGCTATACAAGGAAGAAAAGAAAAATGAGTCAGTACTTTTGCGTGATGTTACTAGAAACGAAAACAAAACCTACGAAGCCACAAGAGTGATAGTAGATATGGCTGTCAGGCGGGGACTGAACTTTAATCTACATATTGACCGGGTTATAAATCTCATTACTGGATGATGAACTGCACTTGTTAGGCTTCAGGTTTTGAAAAGTTAGAAAGAAAGGGGGCATGTCCTTCATCTTATTGGTACTGACATCAAAGGCTTTTCCCTTTCTGGTCACCTTTGTAAATATAGCCTTAATGAGCAGTGGGTTGTTTCCTTCCCAGGGTAAAAATGTTTTCAAAATTAGAAAGGTTATTGTAGTGGTTGTGATTTTAAATTCTAGGACAGGCCAAGACATAGAGATTTCAGAAAAAAATCCTGCCTTTTATCGCTAAAGATAGATTGTATAACTGAAATATCTTCAGTTTACCCATATACCTGAGTATTTTGCTGATTAAACAGCACAATTTTACTGATGATATCCAAAATTCTTCATTTTTAGAAGGTATCTGAGAAGAAAGGTCTTTTTAACCTCTCTCTGAGTTCCTTTCTAAACTCAATATACCAGCCCAGATTAACATACAACTGAGAGGAATGAAATTCACATTTTAAAGATATTTTAAGATATTTTATTACTAAGATATTTTATTACTAAGATATTTTAATTATTACATTAAATACTTGTATATTTACTTATAGGGGACAATACTATGGTACAGGGAAATACTAGATACTTCCTCTTCACAGGTACAAGTCATGTAAAATGTGTTGTCAAATCTAAAACAATTTCAATGTATTTTTAATGTATTTTTAAGTAAAGCATTTGTTGTATTTAATGAATTCTTTATTTTACCAGTGTCTGTTTACTGTTTTTTTCTTGTTCTTTGTTAATTTCTTATTGCTCCTTTACTGTCCAGCAAAATTTCATTAACAAATATTATCCTTTTCATATATTGTTTTTATTCCAGAAACTCTGAAGTCAATCTTATTGTCTGTTCTACTGTATGATCTTTTTAAGGAGTTTATATCCCCATAGCATAATTCAATGAGCTCTTACTTTTTCCTGATTACCTTTTCATTCGTTTCATTTACATAAGAAGGCAGCTTTTTAATAGTAGATACCTCTGCAGTTGATAAGCCACTGATAGATGATGATAAAAATACAATATTAATAAGAAAAAGGGAGGAAATTAAGGGGAAAAGGAGGTAAGGAAGGAGTACTAGATGAAAAGACGAAGGAAGGAAGGGTGGGAGGAAGGAAGGAAGGGTGTGGGGGGGGGAAGGATATTTTTGTCATCTGTACTCTCTGTGGTGGGTCAGTGATGTATACCTAAATCCACACCTGCATGTGGCCATAATCAAAAATTAATTCATTGTTCTCAGCAGAATGAGTTCAACACCATGCATGAACATATGCCTCTTAGAAAATTAGTGACAGGATGAGAGGAAATGGTCTCAAGCTACCCCAGAGGAGGTTCAGGTTGGACATCAGCAAGAATTTCTTCACTGAAAGGATGGTTAAGCATGGGAATGGCTTGTCCGGGGAAGTGGTGGAGTCCCCATCCTGGAAGTGTTCAAGAAACAACTGGATGTGTCACTTAGTGCTATGGTTTAGCTGACACAGAATCATAAAATTATAGAATCACCAAGGCTGGAAGAGACCTTTAAAATCATCAAGTCCAACCATCAATCTAGCACAACCACTGTAACTCCTAAACCATTAAACCATATCATCCACTGCCAGATCAAGATGCCTCCCTGGGCAACCTATTCTAATGCCTGACTAACCTAACAGTGAAAAATCCTAATATCTAATCTGAATCATCCCTGCTTCAGCTTACTATTTCCTCTTGTTCTCAAATGGGCGTGATGGTGTTCGGTCAAATGGAGGTGGTGGTGATGGGTCAAACATTGGATTTAATGATCTTGAAGGTCTTTTCTAACCAATGATTCTGCGATTCTATGATTCTATGATATTATCAATTTGGATTAAAAAGGAAAACAAGAAAAAAGGGTCAGTCTTATAACTAGGATGAGACTTCTTTTGTTGTGGTTATTGTATTGCTGAAGAAGGAAACATGTTTCCTAAAATCCACATTAGTACGAGTTATGAGTTTGCAACTGAAATTCATTTTTGAAGAAATGTGACTGTGATGGAATATAAATCAGCATGAGAGAAGTGTGTTTATTCAGAATACTAACTTGTCCTATTATTTCACAAAGCAAATAGGAGTCCTGCTGTAAACATCTTACATGTGGAATCATTATTTCCTCACTTGTCTATAGATACACACAACCATGCGTTGATTAATATGGATTCCTGCCAAAATCAAGGGGGTTCCAAATCCGAAGTTTTGGTTAAAACCTATTTCCAATATTAATGCATTTTTCTTAATAAAGTCATGTTATTATTTTTATCACACAGTCAGAAAGAATGATGTTGGACACAAGCATGCTACCCCTTATTGGCCCTGCCTACACATTTGATGATGTCCCAGGGACTAGACTGACATCATAACGTGATTCCAGTTTTAAGTATCAAATCATGTTTTCATAGTCTCACATTGGGCACTGAGTTCCTTCTGTAGAGAGCTTTGATTTTGGGGTCTGAGGGTTTGAAAATCAGTCCATGACACCTATTGAAATTGTGCCTCTCAGGACAATAATGGGTTGCAGACGGTTGCCACTTAAGCTTAAACTGCTTAGGTAAAGGTTTCAGTGAAGATAGAGCATTTTGTTTTATTTTTGTGCATGACTGTCCAATTTTCTCTGCTACCAACAATGTACTGATTCATTATGCCAATCACTCAAATGAAACCAAATCTCTTTAACACTAAGATAAGGTATAAACTGTGAAAATAGGTTAAGGTTAATCTTTCAACAGCAGCTGGGGCTCAGAAAAAAAAAAAAAGGAACATCCTGTTGTTCAGATAATACTAAGTTCAGATGTTATTTAGTAACCGAAAGAAAACTTTCAGAAGTTAATTTTTTTTGAAGTTCTTTGCAAACATGCTTAATCAAGGTAAATAAACATGTAACTATTTATTTAGTTGGCAGGAATGAAGATTTCTGAATTGTACTTTTTAACCTAAACCCCCCACACAATAACATGGCAATTATGACGTACTTGAATGAAAAAGGAAGGGTTTCTTAGAGACATGTAACACTAAAGGGTCGCTTTTTCTGCAAGAATGAATTGGTTGACCACAATGGAGTTATGTTAATCTATCAGATACGCAGACTTGCCTCAATTTTAAAGCCACCTCTTTGTTGTCATTTGATGTTCTCAGAACCTATTGTTGACTGCTCCACATTTTGGCTTTCTATTACTTGACCTTTCACCATCTTTCCCCTTGTATCCAGTATGACTTATTTTTCATTGCTACAATTGCACTTAAAGAATTTTATTTTCTGGTGTTGTTCTTTCTTTTCTGCTTCCTATTTTCTGTTTCGTTGCATCACCCATACACCACACACACAGGGCTTTATTGTAGGGCTTCCTGAAACAATCCTCTGCCCATTTCCTAAGCTCATGATGGAACGTTTGTGCCTTGTTTCCTGGTCTAGTGTAGACTTCAGGCCTACAGTGTTCTGATACTACATTCAGATATGTGATCCACAGTATTCCCCTGTAATGGTAAAGATTTGGTGTGCAGGGAATGTTCATGTAGTTGTGAATAACTCAGGATTATGGCCAATGTGTAGAGGTGGGCAAAAAAGCAAAAAGTAACATGAAGGAAAGGAACGGAGAACAGTGTCAAAATATCCTAACAGTACTATAGTAATGTAAACAATGGTGTGTTCTCAACAGTAACAACAATAATAATAGAAGCAAACAGAACGATTATTCAGTTCCTCTGGTTCCCATTCAGTGAACATGTAGTGGAAGGTAAGAAGGAGAAACACAGGTCAGAGCCATGCCATCTCCTATCTGAGAAACACTGAAAACTGTAATTGTGTGCTTTGAAGAGGAGATAAGGAGAGCTAAGATAAAGGCACAGGAACCAATTACAAATATAGAGAAAGATGAAAAGCACTGAAGGTCTACTTTTCTTGAAGTACTAGAAGACTTTTAGAGGGTGCCTGTGTTTGAAATCCACTCCTGACACAGTGCCATACAAACTTATTTTCAACTCTGTGGATATCAAGGACATTATTATGGTGACTGGAGATAATACATGGATCTTTTAGGAGATTTGCACCCTTTTCAGCTAGAAGTTGAAGCTCAAAGAAGATGAACCACCAAGGAAAAGATTATAATAGATGCCTAGGTCTATTTAATCTTGCTTTCAATGAACTTGAAAGTTGGGAAAATATCTGAGTGTAAAACCTAACCTAACTAAATAAAAACAAGCTATAAACATGTTTCACAGGTAGCATTGGACACCTCTGTTTTAAGTCTGTTTATTTATGTACCTTCTGGTTTTGCTTATCTCCTGGATGTCTTATTCTGGTTGGACTGTGACAGTATCGCAGATGCTTTTTACAAAGACATGAAAGAAGACTTCTTTCCTTGACTGAGCTGGTGATCTGAATATAACCAAAAGACAATGAAACAGGCAGACACAATACAAAAATACAGAAAGGATGCAATTTATATATTTGCTAAAACTTGGACATCTTAAGTAATTTCATATAGTAGAGTATCTTGTCTGATTTCCAGCTGCCATATCAAAAGGTTAAGAACCACTTTTCGGTAACATATAACTGCCATGACTTCAGGAACACAGGGAAACTCAGATAGCATCAGGCACTCATCTAATTAAACATTTAGATCTCCACAGACTGTAATGAAAACTTAGACATTTAGATGACCTGCAGATACCCACATGACAGATAACAGAGTTTTGAAATTATACAAATTTTCATGCTTAAGCATGTGAGCTAAGAATTTTCCATCATAGGAAGATAAAGAGTGGGGAAAGAGTGTAGCAGTTTCTGTAAGTCTACTTTATATTCTATGAAAATCCATCTTTCAGTCTGAGTACTAATTCTAGTGAGTCTAGAAAATAAGCTTCAAAGATTCAATTATGTTCACACATAGAATTTTCTCTCAACAGGCTTACATTGACAGACATTTGTTCTTCTGTATCTTGAATAAAATAGTTACTGATGCACCCAAGTAAGAGTGCAGAATGTAGATTAAGGAAAAATGTGGAGTGTAGAATGTGGTTACTTGGTAATAGATGGTAAAGTTTAAAACAAGTAAAGTTTAGAATGTAAAACTCCAAATCTTTGAAACGGCAATTGCGCTCCAAAATTCAGGTTAACATTTTTATTATTCAGTTTTATGGGATTAATATCAAGCCTAAGGTTGAATTTCAGTTATCTGAGATTTATGATGGGAAAGTGTGTGAAATTTTCCCATCATTTTGCGCTTTGGTAAAAAATGATTCTGAAATGAAATTGCACATGGGCTTACCAGCTCTTAGCTGAGTCAGTGCTGGAAACTTTGAGCCTTTAATCACTGCTATGGAAATCTAACTCAGCCAAAGCACCTAAGTAGGACTAGATTGAAACACCAAATTGTCAACAGTCAAATAGACCACAAGCAGGCTACTTTGGATGGGATTTTACCCCTGTTTCTTTAGAGTCCAGAGAGAGAAGATGATGATGGTTAGGAGAGAGTCCCTCCAGAAAGCTAGAATGTGCATTATCTTCGCATGAGGACCTGGATGACACTAGGTATTTTAAAAAGTAGAATATAAGGGGAAAAATATCTGCGAAGTGGAAAGGTGGTGTTCAAATAAGGACGGAACAGACAATTTAGGAATGTGATGTTCAAATATTCACACACCTAAAGACGTCCAGAAATGCAGACAGTAACTTTCATGAAAGAAATTAAGACACCCCTTATGACAGAAAGACTTATTTGACAAACAAATTTGCTGTAGTGGAGAATAAAAAAGACACAGCAAATTCTGGCAAAGAACAGAAATTTAACTAATTCCAGGGAAAAAGGGTTATGAGTACAGTTGGTTTTGTTTGTAGTTGAAAAATGAAATGGGCCAAGGATAATTTTCTGGGTCAGAGTCCAAGGGTCGTAGCACAGTCCATGTCCATCAATTTAAATTCTCTCACGTAACCAAAGTGCTCACATGCAATATGTGTACTGGGAATGGTTCCTGACTGGAGAGAAGCCTGAAGCAGTGCCTGGGCATTATTTGGGAAAGTGCTTGGCAGGCTGGCCTAAAACCGTGTTGTTGACTCTGCTATTTAGCTGTGAGAAAAAGTAAGGCCCACTTGCCACAGTTCTGTTTAGTTTGCTAGCGTAGGTGTAGCCTGGGAGAGTAGAGTCCAAGGAGACATGAAGATAATATTCAAAGAACTGCAATGGAATGCCATGACCTAAGGACCGAAGAAAAGCGGGGAGGAAATATGCTGGGATTCCTCTGAACTCCAGGACAGGTCAGATCTAAAAGCCTGTAAAGCACCTCACCAAGAATTAGTTAATAAGCCATCAAAGGCACTATATTTTGTCATCAAAGTATATGCAGTGAACAAAAGTCTGCAGTGCTAGCTATAAGTAAGATTATGAGATATGAATGTGAGGAAGCCTGAAAGACTTTCTAATAATTTTTAGGCAGGATCATTCCCGCTGGTCTAGCTGATCCTGCTTCTTCTACTGAGGCAGGTCCAGATTACACCAGTTTAAGGAAACAGTCAAGAAAGTGGTGTTATTTCCAGTGATTCTTCTAGTGGAATTTCAGAGATTTTTAACTTGAAAGGAGGAGGATAAACATTTGTCAGAGGAAGGAAAATAGGTAGATTACTGATTATTATTCCTAGGAAACTGAGAAATGATCAGCCAACAACTAGCATTTGTGAAAAGAGAACAGTTCTCAGGGAAAAAAAAAAATCAAATTCAGAGCATGATCTTAGGCACGTGGAGGAAGAATGTAACTTCTTTAGTGCAATGCTACTTTGGAATTTCCATATTAAACAAGAGGAAAAAACTTGAAATGAAGAACTCCAAGCCTAACTGAATAAATCAGTATGTCAGAAAATACTGTTAAAATAAACAAAACATCAGCAGTGGATAAGAAAAATGAGCATATCAGCAAAAAAGTTAGATCTTGGAAGGGTTAAGGAGACCTGCCAAAACTTCAGAGGGAATGTACAAACGCTGCAAGAAAAAACAAAGCAAAACAAGGATAGGAAGTAAGGAGTTGATAGAAAGATACTGTTGATTTGAAAATTAAATTGATAACAAACTCAATTCTCACTATCAAAGCTTGGTGCACATGCAGGAACAGAACTGCTGTGACACTTTCTAGTGATAAAGAGAGGTGCTTTGCAATAAAACTGCCATCAGAGGTGGGGAGCAGCTCAGCACATACAGTGAACCTAAAACTTTGAATCCTATCATATCTTTCTGTGGATCTAGGATATAGTCAACACAGAAGAGATCAAAAGGTCACCCACGAAGGAACTAAATAATCTTAAGAATTAGAACTTTAGCAATAGCATCAATTTCTATAGTACAAAGGGAAAGGCAATTCATTTAGGAACAGATAGAGGGAACTGAAAATATTGTACTAGTGGTAGGAATGTATTACTCATTAGAATATAGTAGTAATTACTGATTATTTTACCTGGTACTGCTGGAATTTCAAGTAGAACATTCTAAGCACTTCTTGTTATGTATATTCAGCATACATGAACTCAAACTAGATGGGAATGGAAGGACTATCCAAATCAGTAAGGAAATAAAAAAGTCTTTTTTTTCAAGATGAGACAAAGCAGCCTGGCAATTCTGTCTTGTAAAAGTCTGAGAGGGTTATGACTGATCCCTGTAAATCCACAGGAAGAGAGAAAACCCACACAAGCTTAAGGGTGATGTTGTTAAAGGCCCAAAATAAAGCAGTCAATGGTGCATCAAGGCTGAAGACTGGAAATTACACATCAGTCTATGAGCCTTTGCAGAAGAATGGTGGTATTTAAGGAATCAAAACTAAACATTTTGAGAGCCTAGTTTAATACATTTATGACTAGCATAAAAAAACCCCACAAATGCTTGTGATAGGAGGAAGGACTAAAATCCTAAGGATTTCAATAGTCCTTCCCAGTTTTCTGCTTCAGAAATACTGCAGAGTTTTGCTAAGCAGCAATGAATTAAGAGAACGATAAAAATACACAGTGGTTACTTCTTAGACTAAAACTAGAGTTCCTACAGAAAAACTTTTCTGTTTGCGTACATTTACACCTCAGGTTAAACATTACACTGAAAGGTAAAACCCCTCATTGCAACATCAGGTGGTATTTTTCCTCAGACACTAATGGGTTTAAAAAAAAATAAATAATAAAAAGACAAAAAATCCAACTAAAAACCTACAGCAAAGATTTCAGGGATGCTTCTAAAATAATAATCACGTGAATGACTGACAATTATGTAGAAAAACACAGATTATGAATGTCTTCTGACATAAAAATACTCAGGTCCAGTATTGCACTTCTTATGTTTTCTTATTAGATGCATGATTATGCCAGGGAATGCACAAACATAGAGGAAGACAAAAAGTAAGATTTTTCAGAGGCACCAAGAATCATTTATTTATGAATGGAAATTAGGTGCCTAAGTGGTATCACCCCTTTGTGTATAGATTCCATAATTTCTGCAATTAAGGATGTACACAGGATCACCAGTATACGCAAAAAATGCATGCAATCATGGTAATAAATCTTGGACTTCTGCCAGAGCAACTGCTCTACAATTAGATACATTTTTTTCTGTGGGAAATTCTTTCCCTTAAAATCTTTAGTCAAATTTTGCCTCAACTAAAGAAATTTGCCTCATCACACCTGCAACAAAAATAAATGCTTTTATAATGAAAATGAATATTAAACCAGATCTGTTCTTCCACAATGACTAGAAATGGTAGAAAACAGCAATTTTCAATGAGGTATCTAGTTTAGTGTGACAATGTTTTTCTTCCAAACTATCTGATAAATGCAAGTCAGCCTGCTCCCAAAAACTCTGCCTGTTTAAAACACAGTTTTTATTAAACATTTCATTTTATTCATTAATGTAGAGGAATGATGTTAACATAATTTCCTCTAAACTATTCAATAAGATCTGGAGTAAGTGGGGGACAGGATTTAAGGAGATTTATTCCCACAGATATAAATTTCAACATTGTAAGAAGCCACCCATGGATCATCCCAACTCCCTTCAGCAGGAGGGTTTGCCACCTCTCATGACAGTCACACTTTGCCAGGTCCCATTTTGCCCTTCACTGGCTTTTATCCCAAAATGCTTGTAAAACTTTTTCCCTTAACTGGGGTTTTCATTAAGAAAACCAACTTTAAAAATCACTGCTTATTAGAATATACTCAATAATTTATACCATTCTGTGGCAAGAAAATTAGAAGGAATAGAAGGCATTTCAGTGTACTGTTGAATGACAGCAAAATTCACTAAACTCTCTTTGAACTTTAATTTATCTTTCTGTTATAATTTGTGAAATGTGATGGCCAGACAAATAAAGCATTAAATGTTGAATATTGATACTTTACTGATAGAAAGCAGTGACTGTTCTCATATTTGTGTATATGTGTGTGTACGTCTATTAATCTGTTATGCTGCCATTACTCATGATAATTTTTATGAATATTTTAAAGATTTCTTGCCACTGGCTTACAGTTAGCTACTTATATCAACCAAGGAAGGAATTCCAAGTGATGTGGGGGAAAAACATGTACATTGTGTTTCACTAGCATAGACTGAATTCAACACTGAAAAAGTCATTATGTCATGAACACAGTTAAAAGAGAGACATTCTCAAGCTACGTCTTTATTGGTTTTGATATAGACACATAAAAGTTAACGACGGAAAAGATCTGAGTGAAGATGTTGAAAGAGGACAATAATTAAGATGAGGCTGCTTACTGCTAAATATGATTGCCTATTTAAACAATTAAAATAAACACTACTAAGATTTTTTGTCAGAATCTGGTGGCCCCTATTAAATTTTAAAAAGTTGATTAAAAAGTTAATTGAATGAAAATCAGGCTACTAGTTTTCAATACTTTATACAGTCTTAGGAGCCTAACTTTTTAAAAAACATTCGGTGTTGTTAGAGCAAATCTTGAATAACTTACTGACTTTTTGTGGTACCTTTCATTATTTTTTGGGGGTGCATTTTAAAAGGAATTGGTGAGTTGCTTTGTGTTCACTAATGTATTTGGAGAATTGTGGAATAAATCAGCTCTCAGAGTTCTCAGCCACAATGGTGAAATTTCCTCAAGTATCTGAAATTGCTTAAAGATAATAATTCTTGACATACGATTTCACTGCATCAGAGACGTGTGCCGTGTGTTGACTGGGAATTCACGTGAAACCCTGGAGAGAGACACAGGCTTAGAACCATTGCTTCTTGGACAGAGCAGTAGCTGCTTCCATGGAATATCTCCCAGAAAGCAAGGGTGCCATCAAGAATTCTTTGTCTTAGAATTCGCATTCATTTTAGCACAATGTATTTCTGCAATTATAGACATTAAAGAAATGTACAGCATTAATTATTTCTGCATCAGTAAAGCTGCTAAGATAATAATTTCCTAGCATGTTCCTATCCAAGTACCCAGGTTGGTTTTTAACAGTAAAATAAAAGGAAGGGCAATTTGAGATTTTTCTCAGTCACGATAACAAAGCAGCAAAACCCACTTTAGGAGCTGGGTGAATGAATGACTGGCAGCAAAGGTGCTCTGAGCTCTGCCCTGCTCTGGCTCTGCTTGAGAGCAGAACCACTATTACCGAGTTCAAGATCACCTCCATGCACTGCAGTCCTTGCTACACAGACACTTGCCAAGCCAAGCTCAGTCTGACTGAGGAAGGGGTCAAGGAGCAAAGTGCATGGGACAAAAAGAAGAAAGATCAAAGTAAAGAAACTCAGCATAAACTTGTTAACCTAACAGATAACGAAGGCATTAAAAAAGAAGAAACTAAACAAATAATATTTTGATATGAGGGAGTTTGCCATGATATAGTTGACTGACAGAATCTGTTTTACTAGTTAAATAGGAACTAGACCTGATGGAAAAAGCTTGAAGGGATATCAAGGCAGGCTCCATTACAGCTGACACAGTGTCATCACCCTTATATAACACCACCACCCTGCTCCGTGGAAGTAGGCAAGGATGTTTTGTGCCCTAAAAACCCCCCAAAAGGATAACTGAGTGCCTTATTATGGTTCTTCATCTTCTAATTTTTGTCAAATGCACTGCAAGCCTTACTAAAGTCTCTGCATATGGTTGAGTTTCTGAATTATGGGGCTGTCATTTGACTAAAGCACAACCCGAGGGCAGAGACAAATCAAAGCCAACAAATGTGACCAGATTCTTTATTTGGTAGTGCAGCTGAAGACAACAGAGAATGTTTCCAGAGCTGAGGAACAAGTAAATAGCCATTTGAGGAAATGATGTTCAGCATCTTGAAATATGAGGCTAGGTACACAAAAAAATCACAATTTTTAAGTTCTTTTTGACTAAGGGGCATACACTGGGCCCATAGTGAAATAACATGACACAGAACCAAAGTCTTAATTGTTCAATTCAGTAAAGCCTACACAATATTTCTGTTCCACACCTCTTCCATTAGGATAAGGTTTGTAAGCCACGTTATATCAATTATTCTATTATTTTGTTTGGGTTTTTTTTTTTAATTTTTTTTTTTTTTTTCATTTTTAAAGTATACATTTCATTAGTTTCCTCGGTGCCATGAGTCCTTGTGGTCCTCTGGTAAGCGTTAACCTGTGAGGGTATTTTCCTACTGAAGTGTGGGTATTTTATTTTCAACTACTTGAAACTTCCTAGGCTTGTAGAGGGACATCCTGCACCAGAAGATTCCACATCATAGAAAGACACTTTATACTAAAACACCTCCAGTTTGATATGGCTTTGTTTTCTCTTGATTTGCCACCTCAGGCAATATTTTAATGGCATTTGGCTATCGATAGGTATGGAATCAAAGCAGGATTATTTTCACCTAATGTGGGGTATCTATAATTTATATTTGCCACCTAAATTAATCTGATCAAACATTTCTAATAGAAATGCATGTATTTCATCTGGAACCTAGGTTCCTCCCATAGCTAATGGGAGAAACTCATCTCCTCCTAAAGTTAAATCAAAAAGAGAGCAGGTGACTGGTGCTAAATATGCTTATTTATTTCCACTCAACATTAAGGTTTCTTGGACAGCTGGTTCAGATTTTAATGCTACACATAAGATGCACTCTCCTAGATTCCAAAGTATAACAATATTTTATAAAATCTCAGAACGTGTTTATTTTCTCATTTTGGTGTCTAAGAATTTTTACAGTCTATCCCTTAGGAGCTTTAAGTATTGTTGAAATTGAATGAGATTATAAATACCTTAATTATCTAGGAATTATTTAATCGAACTTTGTGCATCTAACCCAGTGAACCTTTGTTGAATCACTTAAAAAAGCCAACTTAATCACTTAAAATAAGCACTGCTTGTATCAAGGCCAGTGAATTCACTGCAGACAACTAAGCAGTTCATGTGTGATCTTCCCCACACAACATAAATTAAAACAGAGAGGATGTCAGCGTTTACTCACGTTTGATACCTGCAGTACAAAAATGAGCATGGCTCCAAGCTCCATGTCACAAGCAGATGTGGGAATTTCAAGTGGCAGTCTTACGTCTCGCTATGACTGTACAAAATGGGAAAAATAGTTTTCTTAAACTAAAAATTATATAGCAATGAGTGCAAAGAAAATTTTTTTACCAAGTACCTCCTTCACTTGCAAATGCTTTCATTATAGGATGGTAGTGGAAATGATCAGACAAAAGGTGATTACTTCACCTTCAGACCACTGTTAAAAGGTTTTTGCTAAAACCCCTGGTTAGGGTCACCAGTCCTCCAAAGATAGGATTAAAAAAAAAAAGGAAAAAAAGCCTATGTAAAAGACTTCTCTCCCTCTCTCTCTCTCAAAGGCACGAATCATCTTTTCTGTGGCCTTTACAGGCAGGAAGAATGTTTTCAAGACTCCTCTTTGATAAGAGACACTAAAAAGTAACATGCAAATTCAGCTATTTTATGACAACTTTCCCATTTGTATCAAGTTAATTAGTTAATTGTCCTTTGAAGCACAAAGAAAATAAAGAGACCACTGCACTCAGCCTCAGTTACACTCCTTACAGCAAAGATATTCCCATACTAAATCAAATCGATAGAACATGTATGACTTGGGTTTTTTTGTAGAAAGCAGTCAATAGTGGGACACTGATCTCAAACATACACATAAATGCCAACTAATTTGTAGATATAGCTATAACATGGAAAGCAAATTAGTCAAAATCCTCACCTTCTCTCATGTTTTTAAACCCTAATTTTAAAATTTCCTGACATTTTCATATGCACTCTGTTAACTCCAGTTGTTACTTATCACTTTCTCTTGGAAAAAGGTAGAATAAGGACTGTAAGAAAAGAATCCAGCTCTCACTTACTTAAGCGTTAGCAAATAGCTCATAGTCACTATAAAGTCCTGTGCCATTAGATATATAGCACCACTCTGCCACTTTTTCCTTATTAATTATTTCCTTTTGAATAGCAATCAGTGAATCCAGATGTCTGAACGTGAGAAATCTTAGCTGTGGCATCTGGATGCTTCACAGATTCCAAAAGTAAGTCTGTTATTGGCATTTAAACTGAATCACACTCCATCTAAGTATTTATACTGCCTTTGGCTTGCTGTGTTATTGTGCATTTATTAATAAGCCAGTGTGCTTACATTTTGACTTGGGAATACTCTGTGCACTTTGGAAGAAATCCTATCCCCATTGAAGTTCAATGGGAGTTTTGCCATCGACTACAAGAGAGCCAGGATTTCATCCTTTGAGTTTTTGTTCGCAGAGAGAAATAGAAGGTCCTTAGGAAAGGCCTTCAAGAATCTTTCAGTCCTGTAAGATTTCATTACTTATCCATTAAAAAAATCAGCTAAGGGAAGAGGTTAAGTTCAAAAATCCTGGTGGTTCTGTTTTTCTATTATCAGCACACTCCTAGATCTCTGATTTGGACGAGGGTTGGCACAGATCATGCTCAGATTGAGACTCTCAAACAAGTCAGGGAATAGGTGACAGCAGGTAAAGGCTACTGAAATATAAATATTTTGGCCCAAAGTAACAGTCAGGGTCTTTTGGGATTCCAGCTGCCCTAGAGTGCTCTGGCTAAAAGCAGCCATGTGCCAATGTTGCCATGAACGCTCCCAGCGGTGGATTTGCGCTTCTGCTCCCTTCCAACAATTATGCAGAAGCCACAAATATGTATAGTTAAAGATGCATCATAAAAACCCCCAAATCAACAACACCAAAACCAAAACCAACCAAACAAAAACCCCAACACAATGAACTCAAATCTTTTAAACTGAGATTCATTGTATATTTTGTGAGGTTTTAAAAGCCTTTTAAAGATAGAAAACTTTTCCTAGAAAACTTTCCACAGATTCAAGAATTTCTCATGAACAAATTCTAATGAAAGCAAAGTATTATTTCGAGACTGGAGCTCTTTTTCTTGAATTTTAAATTATTGTTTGCCATGAAAAGGGAATGAAAAGTACTGGGAAAACTTCTGTGTGTTTTTCAGTGTCCTGGTTATTTTGGCAAAGAAATCCAGGGCAAATTTATTTTAGTTAAACATTTATTTGGTGACCACTGTTTCTACAAAGCTTATTTTGCTATCCTCACCATTAACCATTTGTTTCTCTGAATGCCAGTGAGTGCCACACTTTCATCTTCAAAGGGGTGTAATGAAGTATATTGTCTGTTAAACATAAATGGCAGAACTAGTTTTCATCGAATGCAATCTTAGGTTTTGCAGGTCAATATAATTTAGGTCATGAACCATTCCTAGTGCTCTATAGTGAATCATAAAACATATAAATCCCTATTACCTCAAAGAAAAGAAATAATATGCAAGGTACATGGCTGCATTTTCTTTCTCATATGGCTCAACGCTTATCCACTAGGAATAGAATGAAGGTTTAGTCGAAAAGCCAAGTTGCCAGAGTGATTCTCCATCTGCTCACTCCCAGCTTGCAGCAAATGCAACTCAATGTCAGGTTAAGTTCACCTCTCCATAGGGTTAAGCATATGTATGTCGGCAGCTAGATCAGCTTAGCTGACATGAAATAACTTCTCAAGCCAGAATAAATTGAACTTATATCTGAGTTAAAAGTTGCACACTAATATTTAGAATTTATTTATTTTTATTTTAATTAATACGGTATTTTGGTCATGGATTTCTGAAATGGTCCAGAATTTGGTTACAATCCTTATGATCTATCTGCACTTTACATCTTGTACTCCTAAAACATGCTTAAGTGGTAACAAACGGTCAGCACATTCCTACTAGGAAAAAAAATTAAGTGAAGGCACAACAAATACTGAGGAAAAAAAGAACTTCATATTAATCTTCAAATTGCTTCTAGCTATGGTACTCTTTGGAAACTGAACCTAGGCTTTGCCACACATTGACAATAAGGAGCTGGAGGCTTGTGTGGTGGCTAGTGCCAAAGCAGAAAAAAACCCTGATATTCACTGAGCTTATTCAGCTTCCTGTTCTTAGGCACTGACTTGGCAAATCTTTCCAAATTCAGCTACAGACAGCAGAAAGATGCACTTTCTTCCTGAGCATTTATCATGCTACACTTTCACCACCAAGTACTGCATATCCAAAGGAGTGGACAAGAGGAGCAGAACTGTTCATGCTGAGGACCAAGTAGCCATGGCAGGCATGTTTTGCAGACTTCAGACTAGTTTTGATCCAGTCCCACAGACAACACAAGTTAGGACTGGAGATCTTAAGGTGCGGTCCTGATTTAACCTCATTTCAAAGGAATACAGCCCGTGCAGTCCAAGAGAGCTCTGTGATGTGAATCAAACCAGAGTAGGAGGGAGGTTTGCTTTAGGAGCATGTGCTGAATCCAGATTAAGAAATAAATCTTCATAGTTGCATCTTCAGATGGTCTGAAGTGATTTACTCCTTTGTAGAGTACTTACCTGCATCACAACCCACTTCCATTTCCCTCTCTCTTCCTCATAATGGAGATAGCCAGAACAACAGCCTAAAGGAGTGTCTTGTATCTCCTTTTACCCCTGCAACTGCCAGCTGTCACCAGGAAGTTCAGCTGTTTTTCTCTCCCTTGACCATTCAGTGATTTGATTGCCTTTTTTCTTTGTTTGTCCCATTTCTTTTGATTGCTTCCTTTTCATTTCTTTACTTTTATTTTGTGAACTTTGGAAAGTAAAAGAGCTACAGTGTCTCTTCCTCTAAAGAACAAGTGAGATGAAGCATCACTTCTCAGAAAGTGGTATTTTAAGCTGAGGTTATTCAAGGAATCAGTATGTTATCACTATTATTATCATCATCTCCCTAGAAATTAAAAAGATGATGTTAGCCTGTCAGTGTTACTTTTGTAAGAAACAGAGCTTAGCCTTTGCTCACTCAGGACTCCTTATCTGGGTAGAAATTTTGACACAGCATGCGATTCTGGGTTATGCTACACAGACCTAATATCTGAGTAAAAGTAAAACGTTATTAAAATTTATTTACTAAATTATTGAGTAAGAAAACTGGTGACTGGTTTGCATTGCAAAAGGGTCTGAGCAATCACCTTAAAGTTGAGCAAAGTCAGAACATATATGGACTGAGGAGAGTCTGGAAAACTTGACTTCCATCTCCTGGACAGTTGGTTTAATCTCTAGACTCTTATACACAAGTCTGATGCTTCCTGCAGCTGTACTCTTGGATGAAACGGTCTGTGACTGCTGTACTTTGTGTTGAAATAAATGCTGTCCATGTGTGTTAGAGGTGCCGAGAGACCACTGGTTGAACTGCCCTCCCAAAGGAATTGACTCTGAAATGCCTTGTTTGTAAATCATAAACAGCCTGAAGGAGAGAGAAGCACTGAGAAGCCAAGACAGTGATGTTTCAAGGAATATAAAACATTTTGGCACCAAATGAAGTTTTCACTATAATAATAAGCACTAACAAGACCTCAGGTGCCCAAATAAGATTTATATAAACAACTCTAATGAGATCAGTTCCCTAAAATCCTAACTACATTTAATTTCATATGCTCAAAGGTCTTTTTTTTACCTTGCCCTTTGAAAACAAGTTGATAAAATTCAAGCTTTGGGTTAGTCCAATTCACTTCCATGAACAGAATTCTGCACTATCTCCCTGTAAAACATGTATGTTAAAAATAGCAAGATAAGTTTGAACAATGGGAATTAACAAAAAGAATAGGCTTGAAATTTACACCTGCATTACTTTTTTAAAGGAAAAAGAATGGTGATTTGTTAATAGCTTGCATTGTTTTTCTAATGTAAACAATTAAACCCAAAGAAAAGAGAATAATGGCTATAGCCAGTTTACAAAAGCATTTAAGAATCTTGTAATACATAAGGGCACCTAACAGGAATAACAGTTTAAGTTTTCTATTTATGCCACTACTTGAAGCATTTATGCCACTTGTACTTCATTGCCTCGATGCCTTAAAAAATTCTCTTCCAGGACAAGTTCTCTTTGAAATTCCAACTTTTAACAGTATAACTATAGGTCTTTTCACTTGACCGAAAAATACAAAGGTGAAATTTATGAAAATCTCACATATATTTACTTTGCTTTAGCCAGGGGGAAAAAAAAAAAAAAGTTTAGGTGAAAACAAATACAATACTTTTAAAATTACTTATCTGGTTTTAGTTTTCCAAAAAATGTATCAGTGTACATCTGGCATTATAGTTGGCACATATTAAATGTTTTCTCTAGCCAAGAGGTACTTTTTTCTTTTGTTTATTTATATTTGACTTTCATGTCTGAGTAAAATTCAAACATTGCTATAAAACTGTTATTAATCAACAGTACTGAAAGAAAAAAACTTTTTTCCTCTATTAGCGTATTTATTGAAATAAATTAGAGCATACATTTGCTGTAAAGCAGCGGTTACTTCTGCCTTTAAGAGTAATTTTACATGACTAACTTCAAGCAGTCTGTTTTTCTCTTACTAACTCAATGAGCTCACTGCCACGGAGCAGACATATTTATTGTGCTGTGCAAAGGTTACAGCCAACAGAGATTTGTTCTGTGCAAAGTCCAGGTATCTGGGATCTCAGTAATTAAAGCATGAATTCCTTGTTGCTTCTTTATAATCCAAATGAGTTCAGGTAGAACAGCTTCTTTATAACTTCTCTGATAAGGAATGGGGTAAACAGGAGGTAGAGGCAGTCACTGGTTTCAGGCTTGAGTTCTTTCTGTCACTGACACCAGTTTTAACCTACATGTGCAATACTGATAAACAGTGGTGGACTCAGCAGTATTGATAAGAGTCCTGCTCCCTGTACAAATACTTCACACAGGCCTTTGCAGTTGAAAAGATTCCCAAGGCTGCTTGTCGAAGTAATTTTCAGCAAAAACCCTACCATACTGCCCCTGCATCTACAGAGTCTAACCTGTCTGAGCACCTGCACGTCCACAGAGTAGACGGGAAATACCAGGAGATAGTGTTGTCTTTTCAATGAAACTGAATCTGGACCATTATATCTAGGACAGTTTCATTGTCTACCATTAACTAGAGGTCAGAAGGATTCATCTCACCTCATACTTCACAGAGGAAATTGTAAAATGTAGTCAGAAAAGTGAGATAAGCAAGTAAGCAAGTATACACCCATCAACAGTGGTTTAAACGCACATACTCCTGACTAAGACAGTACAGAAAATAACTGACTTATGTTCCACTCACAGGTCTTAGTGTTATCAAGAAACAGTTCAAATTTATTAAAATATGATTATTATTGTGCCCATTTTTCAGTTTTTAGAGCTGCCAGTTATGTTTTCTAATTACCCACAAGACCACCATACAGTATATATAACTGGGACTGAAGTCCTTCTGCTACCGAAGGATAGGTTCCCTTTAATTTCTCATGACAGCTGGTGACACAGTGGTGGTTCTGCCCAGTACTGTTTCATGGCTCAGATATGTGCTGATGTATAAGACTATGACAGGGCCTAACTGGATTTCAGTTTTGTTTCTTCCCCAGTACCATGTGTTTTTTTTTAGTATTACACACAGGTAGGTTCAGTGCGTGTTCATTCCTTTCATTCCCAGGTGGGAAGGAAATAAACAGAAAAAAGAGAGCAACAACACCTTGGCTCCACCTTACCACAAGATCAGGCAACAGTCTGCTACTGGAAAGGGCCAAAAGCAAATTACCTCCTCTTCCAGAACCCATTCCTATTACAGGCAGTCATTTATCATTTTTATATAGAACTGGGAGTGAAGAACATTTGATCCCTGAAGCACTTAGTATTTTAGTAAAGATACAGTATAAATATGTCACATTGGATAGTTTGGTTAAAAAGCACTAACATGAATGACAATGCTGTTAGCAATATTGGAGTTACTGCTACTTAAGGTGAGAAGGTACTTTCAAGTCTGAACTATATTCTTTTGTTCTGAATGGAAGAAAATGTTTTAAAAGTTGTTTCAGGATACAGAGGCCCTTCTGTGACACTACAGGAATTTAAAAGCATGCAATTGGGACAGCTGAAGAATGTTTTCAAAAGCTGGGTCTTTCAAATCTAGACCACCCAAACCCAAGCTATTTCTTTCTTATATTTAATACCAACCTAAATGAAATGTTTTGTAAATTTGTGCCATTAACACTATATTTCTTTCATATTTTTGAGTGATCTGCACTACTTATGTAGTTGAATTTTTAGTTTTCCCATTTTCTCACAGAGAAAGTAAATTATTTTAACAATTATGGATATCTTACATATGTTTTGTCTTGATTTGTGGCATTAACAATCCTATAATTCAAACTGTGTACAGAAAAGTCCATAAATTATGGGAGTTAGGCATTGAATGGTTGATCTCCTTTACTGGTTAGATCATAGAATTGTACAGGAAATTAAGCTGGCAGAAAACTCAGGATGCCATCTGGTGTAATCACTTCTCAGAACAGAGCTGGCTTCAAAGTTATATCAAGTTCCTTAGGGACAGAGTCTTAATATCAATGTGTAAATTTTTAGGGCAACATCTATGTTTTTAGCTCCATAATATCCAATTGCGACAAAACAGAAATACTCTATTGCAATTAATAGAAAGTATTTAGCAGTCTGAGACATGGACCAGTGGTCTTGGTAAGCAAAGAGGAAAAAAAAAAACCCAGTTAAATAAATGCTAAAAGACAGATCCATATCTCTGACACAGGAAAAAAAAAAAAAAAGGCAAATCAGTGATTACCAAGGCTGAGGAAGGTAATGAAGATCATTAATTGCACGGTAATAGTGTACAATCAATAGAAATATAGCAATCTTCAAGATAAATTCAGGATTTGCACCTTCTAGATACTCACAATTTCTATTGTGTGTTGGCTCAAATAGTCACAGTGTAGGTCTTTACCAAATTCAAGGGACAGTCTCCCAAGTTCTAAGGTTCTGCTTTGCAGATTGAGCTATCTCCAGTTGTTCTGCTTTATCATTCGATCAGGTATATACTGCTTATCTTCAGTGAGTTCCTCCCGTGAAATCACCAGGATTGTGACTTATTTTATTGATTCCAAGGAAAGGCTGAGGTAAGAAATCACATTCCTAGCATCATTACCCTTTAGCCTATTTACTGTAGCCCAGTTTGTGAAGCTTGTCTGCAAAAGTTTGCGGTTTTCTTTCCTTGAAAATTACCAATACATCCTTACCATTCATTTGGTTACAAGACCATTTTCTTAAGTCACTGTTTAATCAGATGTTAGAACACTCTTGAAATGTGGCCTCAGCCCACCTGGGCAAACAGACTTAATTAACACACATTATGTTTCATCATCTCCTATGAGGGAAAAATAAAATAATCAGATAAATATATACTTCTGAAGCAGCTATGAATTTCTTATACAGTAAGACTTTCCTAGAACCGGCATATTTAACAGGTGTTCATTATCAATGTTTCCTCCATTCTGAAGTAGCTGAAACGAAGACATAGAAATGGATCTGCCCATCCAAAGACTGCTTTTAGCTTGATAGAAAATGACAGTCACAGCTTTACATGGCACTAAGTAACACTTAGGATAGGAATCACACAGGGATTTTTTTGTATTCAGGGTGAAATAAAGCTTTAGAGACAAAATTTCAACTCAGTTTATGAAGGTGGAAGCCTTGGGAGATGAACTGATTTTAAGAGAACCATTGGTATCACAGCACTTCCCTAACCTTCATTTAGCATTTAAGTCAGACAGTGGGTTCAGCTCCAAGCATAATTAGAGTTCTTTGCTATATATTAAAACTCTAAATGGCAATAAATTTATCAGAAATGGGCACATTAGTCTGCTTAATAAGAACTGAAAAAAGGATACCATGAAGACAGTTTGCCATTTAAAATGAAAAATATGCAGGATTTATTTGCTTAAGAGAGAAATCTGGAAAGTCTATACAACCTCAAAATCCATTAAGCTGAGGGGTTTTATGCAAATTCAAAACCTATATCAGTGTATTATATACCTTATGGTCATTTTGGTCCTAAAATGTCTGTGTCCCAGCATCAAAGCCAAGTATGAAGACATCAGAACAGAATTCTGAAAGAGTCTCAGAAGTTCTCAGCTATTAATTACTATTCAGGGAAAATTTAAAATCAGAACAAAAATCCTACTATGGATATTTTATTTAGCAGAAAATTTCTCGAGTCTGTTAAAGTTCTTAGCAAGATCCTGGATTGTAAAAAACCCATATTTTTATACTTGTGCTTCATGTTCAGTTTTAATAAATTCTTAATTGTTCCCAAATATGTACTTATCTTATATTTTGTTTTGTTTTGTTGGGTTTTTTGGGGGGGAGGGGTGGAAAAGTCTCCAAAATGTTAAGACTGTTAAGAAAAACATAAATCTTCAAAACAATATTTCTCAGTGAAACAATCCTTGGTTCCAACTTTTTCCTTCCCCTTCCCCCTCCCTCCCATTTTTTGAATACTAAAAGAACCTAGTATGTAGTTTGACTTTCAGTCATGAGAATTTAGAGCAGCTTTTCTCTGTGTCTGTTGACACTGCAACTGAAGGTGCCACTGCAGGAGGGAATGGTTTAAGGAAGCACCAAATACTTATTTGAAGACTGTGAACGTCAGAGTAGGAGAGCAACTAAAGCACATGCCTAAGGTCCCACAGGCAATTGCACAAACCATGGTGAAATCTGTGCAATAACCTCTTCCCTGTTTACCTATGGTAGCCAGTTCAAAGCTACTACATTTATAAATTCAGTTATACTCAATACATATTTATATTCTGATATTTATTTTGCTGGATATGTACTCCTAGTGGTATACAGTTGTTCGATAAAGTTATATTTTGTCAATTACTTACTTTTTTTTGCCTTTACAGACTTGACTATTCTTGCTGCAAAAGTTTCCTGATAAGACCTTCTGGAGGTATTTCACATTGTGTAATTATTGAGGTGTGTGTATGCGGGAAGGACAACACTGACACGGATAACGGTAAGAATTAAGCAAACACTTTAGGCCTCAGATCAACAGATAATGCCCAATTTCAGAACAAACTGACCTATCCAGTTGAAAGATCACCCTGACACAGAGCACATGAAAGAAAACGAGTCACTTCCATGAACCGCTTGACAGTTTGAACGAATGTGACCATCAAGCTCCTCCTACCTTTTCCAGTCCCCCCCCCATTATTCCACAGAACAAAGAAAATTGCAGTAACAACCTGTCAGCTAAGCTTCAGATCGATTCTGTTTGGACAAAATGGAAATTGCTTGCTTTCTTCTAATAAGGACGTGTTTTCTGCAGAAACAGAGGAGAATTACTAATTTGTACTTTCAACAACCTTTGTTTTTTTATGAGGGAAATGACAATGTAGTTTATCCAATGAAATATCTAGAAAATATCTCTATGTACCATGTCCAGTGGGAATGAAGGCAGGTTCTTAGAAAACCACACTCAAGAGCTACATCTGTGCCCCAGGTGTTCCAAACAGGACTTGGGATTATTCTCTGCCCCTTTGCTCAACTGGTATAATCTAATTGCACCCTCATCATTAAACCTCCTTAGTCTCCAAAACAAGGTGAGTGCATCCAAACCAATTGTAAAATAGTCCCCAAGACAAGTTATGTCTATAATCATGCCCAGGAAGTTTTTGAAGGTTTGTTGGTTCATGACAAAACCATGCCAAGGAATACTCAATACATAAGAATTCACAGAATCATAGCATTTATATTAGAATTTATAGAATCTTACATAAAATAGGAAGACCTGCCACTAAAAAAAAACTAGACCTGTCCAAATTCAATGATAAATCTGTCACTGACTTCCAGAAGGGTGTATTTTCCTATTTACGCATTCATTTCCTATTTTGAACAAAAGTGCAAATTTCATAAAATACTATCTAAATTTAGCCTTGAGATCACTACTGGTTATGGTAGAGGTAATGAATTATTTCTTCTTTTTGTTTGTATCTTGTTTTTAATCCTATCCATAGATTATGGAAGTTGATGCATGAATTAACAGTTAACATGTCATGAAGATTGTCAGGGGTCAATTGTATCTGAAATTTCAACAAGAACAGCAGAAGGAAAAAACCCATTCAAAGCAAATAAATTTCACCTGAAGCCTATAAAGTAAGAACTGAGTCATGTGTAAGACAGCTGGTGAAAGCATTAGATTAGGTTTGATAGATCAGGAGATCCCTTTCCATTCTGTGCCTCTATTTTCACAAGCATTCAGGTTTTGCCCTAATTATCAGTACTGTATTTGCTTCATAGAAGACCAGGAAAAACTCTATAGAGTGCAAATGTAATTTGTATATGAGGTTTCTTTTACTGAGCTCACATTTACCTCTGTATGCCGTAGATGCAGAAGCAGCAGTGTTAGCAGATGATCACCATTTATTACTCACAAGCATATTGGTTATCTTAAATGCTGGTCTCAGCACATGAAGTATTTCTAGGAAAGATCACCCAATACATAAAACGTGAGAACAAGCACTCTGGTGATATATATATGTTCAGCAATATGTGGGAATTAGAGAGTTAATTTCATTTTGTACACACTGAGATTGTACATGAGCTCTGCATAACTGCTCCTTGGAAATTATCTCATTTTGAAGACGACCGGCTGCCTCAGTACTTGGAATCCATTCTTAATGTACAAGTTTGTTAACAACATCCAGTAATTCCTTCTGACTTCTTAGTTTAGAACATTCCCTGTCACTGTATAAAGAAATCTATATAGAAAAAAAAAGTATTCTTATAAAAATTTATATTACAGGGTAATATTTGGAACCACATTTATTCAGCCTTTTTAGGTACTCCTCACGGCACGTCTACGCAGAGTGTAAGGGGACTCGGTTTTGCACTAAGGCAGTTGAGCTGGTACCAAAAACTTACTGTGTACAAGGCCTGAATGTGTTTTACATGGCTTATACTGCAAGTAGACATAAAGTATATGAAGCAGAAACCTCCACCTGCCCAGAAATACCACTTTACATGACAGAAAAGGGGAAACTTAAGAGTGGTCTGAATGCTGGGAAAAGAGCTTAGCGCAGTCTGGATCGGGAGGTGCAACTTACATAATCTGCTGAACATGCCCAAACTCTGGGTCAAGTGGGAGTGTTTCCATGAAAAATCAGGCTACTGAATGTGTTCTGTCTTTCAGTTGTGGCACTATCATCTTTAGAGTCTTGATCCTACAGTCATATTCACAGATGAAAGATTCAATGAAATGCTGACAGGCACATCGTTGAACTTTTGTAGTTCTGACTATACAGTCAGATCCCTAAAGTGAAAACGTTTTTGCTCTGGGGACTTCAGAATCAAAACCAATCTGCAGCACAAACAATGAAAATCCAGATAGACCCTGAAAATCTGTCTGCTTTTTACTATCCACACAGTATTAGTAACACATGTAATGTTTTTCTTATTGCTTAAATATATGGAGTGAAATCCTTGCCCAAGTGAATTCAGTGGAGTTTTGCCACTGACTTCAATAAGGACAAAATTTTCTCCCAGGGCTAGTGGGATTTTCAGCCTGTCTTTGCCCCTTTAATACATGTGATGACAAAATCCTGTACTTCAATTCCAAGGATGGATCAGCACCCTGCAGCAATTAAAATTGCTGTAGTATATCGTACTTATCCATTGTATTGCCTGTAAGACCATAGTGGCAAAATGTTTTCTGTTTTCTGCTATATAAATAGCTCCAATTTACCAGGAAAAAAATAGTTTTAAGATATTTTAACTTAAATTCTACTCCTAAACTCATCTCTAAATGGATCACAATATGTGTGCAGATATCTCAGTACGCAGTGAACTTCCTCTGCTATCTGAAGGTAGGATTTGATAGTTCACTAAAAAAAGAACTAGTGCTGAAGCCCACATGTGAACATGTGAACTGCTAACACAAAAGAGCAGGTTGTGCTGGAAGTATGAAAAGCAAATGTATGTTGTAATTAATATTGCCGAGGTTTGCTGGGGAAGGGGAATCTCAATCCATTCCACCCCATCAGTTAATGCCAGTGCCAGTAAGAGGTGCTAAGAGGATGCAGAGGGATCACAGGTCATCAGAAGAGCAGCACAAAGGAATTTCTGCCACTCTAGCCAGGAAGTCAGCTTCATCAAGGGCTCAGTTTAAGGTTTAAGGCCTTTATGAAAATGCACATAACAACAGGGAATAAACAGGAGTCAGAGATGTACACTCGCTTGCAGGGCTGTGATCTTATTGGCATCGCTGAAACATGGTGAGAAGGCTCCTATGACTGGAGTGTTGGAATGGCAGGATACAAGCTCTTCAGGAAGGACATGCAGGGGAGGCAATGAGGGACTGTCACTCTCTATGTCAATGACCAGCTGGATTGGATGGAGCTCAGCCTGGGGATGGATAAGGAGCAGACTGAGAGTTTATGGGTCAGGATTAAAGGGAGGGCAGGGACACGTGACATTATAGTGGGAGTCTGCTAGAGGTTGCCTGACACAGAAGACTGACTGGATAAGGCCTTCTTTAGACAGGAGAAGCTTCACATTCACAAGCCCTGGTCCTCATGGGGGACTTCAACCACCCCAATACTTGTCGAAATGACAACACAGCAGGACTTAAGCAATCTAAGAGGTTCCTGAAGTTTATTGACAATAACTTCTTTCTCCAAGTTATAGAGGAGACAACAAGACAACAGTAGAGGTGCTATGCTGGATTTTGTTCTCACCAACAAGGAGGGATTGGTGGGGAATGTGAAGCCCCAGGGCAGCCTCAGCTGCAGTGACCAAGAAATGGTGGAGTCTCTTAGGGCAGTGAAGAAGGTGCACAGCAAGCTCAGTAGCCTGTATTTCAGGAGAGCAGTCTTTGGCTTCTTCAGAGACACACTCCACTCTCATGAGACCTCATCTGTGGTACCCCCAACGTAAGAAGGATGTGGAACTGTCAGAGGAAGTCCAGAGGAAGCCACAAAGATGATCAGAGGGCTGGAGCACCTCTTCTGTGAAGTCAGGCTGAGCGAGTTGGGGCTGTTCAGCCTGTAGAAGAGAAAGCACTGAGGAGACCTTATTGTGACCTTCCAGTACTTCAACAGGGCCTATAAGAAAGATGGGGACAAACTTTTCAGCAGGGTCTGTTGTGACAGGACAAGGAGGAATGGCTTTAAACTGAAAGAGACTAGATTTAGATTCCACATAAGGAAGAAATTAATTACTAAGAGGGTGGTGAGGCACTGGAACAGGTTGCCCAGAGAAGTTGCGAATGCCCTACCCCTTGTAAACAGTCGAGGTCATATTGGACAGAGCTCTGAGCGACCTGATCTAGTTGGAAGGTGTCCCTGTTCATTGCAGGGGGGTTGGACAAGATGACCTTTAAAGGTCCCTTGCAATCCAAACTATCCTGTGATTCTGTGATCTTTAATGTCCCCTCCAACCCAAACCATTCCAAGATTCTATTGTTTGCACTATGATTTCAAATTTCATACAAATGGTCAATGATAAATGACAGAAAAGAATTTAGAGAACTTGTTCTGTTTGTAAACAGAGACAAGATGTAAAATATTTAACAAGATGGATATAATGATTAACATTGCAGTCTAACATTGTAAGGTTTTTATGAAAAAACAAATACCAGACTAGCTTAAACCATGGACATCAGCTTTTAAAAGATGCTGAGTGCTGCTACAGTAAGAAATGAAGATGTTCAACATGTCTGAATAGAAAGACCTTTTATAGACGATAAACTGCCACCATGAGATCGAGAAACTTAAGTTACCAGAGCCTTTTCCTTTTCTGATATATGTTTTTATGTTTAAATGAAAATTGAGTATAGAGATTTCAGGTAAGACTATATTCCTTAAACATTGTATGTCCAGTGCACAGATGCATAGACAGTGTCTAAGTGTGGGAAGTTTGATTTTTTTCCTTGAATGTCTAAAATTCACAAACAGGTTTGCTAAGATTTTGAGTATGAATTAAGATCAGTTAAGTGCTTTCAGATCTGCATAATCCAAAATGTGTACCTGTGAAGACACCCATTGTGTTCACTAAACTCTGCAAGAGGCTGTGGCTCTTTCTTCACATACAGCTTGTAGGGTTGGGGTCAGAATTTAATCAACTGATCGAAATCGACCATAGAAAGGAATAATGTTAAAAACCTATAAGATAATTCAGTTTCTCCCTTCAGAGACAATTAGATGATTTAATAGGTTTTGTTTCCACCTCTCAGCTCCTGTGACTTCATGACACATAGTTCAATTAGTTCACCAACCACCACTACATGACACAGTTTGTTCCAGATTGTTCCACATTGAATTGAAATATTCAGTATTTCAAATGACAACATTGCCACTGCATATGCAAATTCCTTTTCCCTCTCAGGATAAACTAATGTCAGAATTAAAAAACAACCAAACAACAGATCAAGCATCAGATTTTTGATGTGCAGATCTTTAGAAATACAGTAATTGCTATGCAAAAGGGAACTATTTGGATTTAAATAATTGAAATTATTATAGTTCTATTCTGAAGATGGTTGATACTTTTCCTGTATGGCCACTGAATCTCCTATTAGCCCTACTCCTGCACCACCATGCTGAAGATATGGGAATTTACCCATGGAATATCTAACTCTTAACTTTTCTCTGGAGTGTTTTACATTAGTTTTAGTTAAGAACAGGAGGTGAATCTCCCTACCATTCCCACTTACCCAGCTTTAGTCAGCACTGTAGACCAATTCTACAGCACACAAACAAATTCTCTGGAATGAAACTAACTCAGAAATGCTTTTCAAATGCTAGAAGACATTCAGCCCATGTGACTACACTAGAGTTAGTCTTAACTAATTCTCCCTCCCTTGAAACCCGCTGACTTGGATATTGGGTCACCAGCACTAATCCTTTAACTTTGCAGATCTACTCAGGAATTGCCAGTGTAAATGGACCCTGACAGTCTTTCATTCCCTACAGCAGATCCAGGCACCAGGGTAAAATTGTACTGCAGGGTCTTCTCATGCACAACTCTGGGCCCAAATGGTGGTTAAAATGACATAGTAATGTGACCTTACTGCACAGCCCCATCCTTACAAATTGCACAGCAGAGAAAGTCAGTCTTACCACTAAAAATGGCCCTGTATCTGCACAGTTGTACCGGTACGGTGTAACCCATATGGCAAAACTCATCTATTTGGGGAGGCCCCCTTTAACAGAAATTCTGCCTTCTGCTTTGTCCCACTATTTAACAAGTCTCAGTTTGCTCTTTCACCTCTAAAATGGCCATATCTTCTGACACAATGGGAAAATCCCTCTGCTCTTACATTATTTGTCACTGAATTGTGCAATGGGTATTTCAAGAAGCAACAATGCGGAAAGTGTCCCTGTCCGTGGCAGGAGAGTGAAGCTTGATAGACCTTTAAGGTCCCTTCTAGCCCCAACCATTCTATGATTCTATCATCTGCTACTGAAAGTATTGTGTAAAAGCTGTTTCTTCCCTCTGCTTTCTTATATGTAAGCTGCTCAGTAAATTACTTATTTCATATAAGTGATGATATTAACACAGTTGAAAAAAAAATCTAGAGGTGGTAAAATTGACATATGATTTAGTAAAATATATGAAATGAAATTTTGACTGAATATTGACTAAATAGGTACTGTAAATAGATTAAAAATATTTCGAGAGTTACTTGAGGTTACCTGAGAACACTTAAAGTGGCTTCAAATGGTGTGATAAATGCGACGACCGTTCTGGTGAAACCCTACAGCACATGCACCCTCATATTTAATTATGGGTCACACTATATCGAACGCTCCTGTGCTCTTTCCTTCTACCGAAGGAGCACAAGTGTATTTCCAAGCACCCTGCTAAAATCGTGGCTGCTCCTGCCACCTCGTGGCTATCGCCCAGCTTAACAGAAACCCAAACCAAGAGCAACACATCGAGGACACACTTTGAAAGACAAAATAGGAAAATGGGCACAAACTTTTGTTTTGAGATGACACTTTTGAGTCCCGTTATTTTTCAAGTTTGTCGAATACTTAAAAAAAACCAGCAAACTTTTTGGACTGACTTCAGGGAAAAAAAAAAAAGTTTTATACTGACCTTGTAGTATTAAAGTTTCAGAAGAGATACTGATTTTTTCAGGAAAACTTAATAGAACAATATGATTATTTTTATACCATATATTTCTAATTGTAAATGCTATTGTTTAAACAATAAACTTGGGCTGAACTGCAAACAAAAAAAATCCATTTATTGTGAGATATATCTTAGGCAAAGGTGCTTTCACTCTTCATTTTCAGAACTCTGAAATGTTCTGTATTTCTGCTGTCACCACTCACTCAGACCTTTGTGTTACCTACATCTTCCCTTTCAAAGCTATTTATTTAAAAGACAAACACAAATGCTTCAACAACGGATGCTGCAGTGTCTTTTAGAAAAGCAATTTATTACATACAATAAAAAATGTTTCTGGTAATCAGATATCACTGATGTATTTGCAGATTTGCACAAGAATCAAGCTGAGAGAGATGCTACTAAGCCACAGAGTGCAAGTTCCTCTCCCATACACTTTACCATATCATGAACTAACCAAATTCCATAGGAGACTGTTTAAAAGTACTTTGTTTTGACAGGTCTCCTTCTTAAAAGCGAAGAAGTGTAACAGTTATCTATTTTAGAAACAGTTTGATGGTATTAATTTTCAAAAACAATCTTAGCAAAACTGAGGACAAATGTCAGAATACTTGTTGGGATCAAAAATGGGATATGTGTTGCTTAATTCTCCTTCTCTCCCCATGTGGAATCAAAGCAGCCACGATCATTACATAATTCTTCGTGAAAGTCAGGTGCTGCAGAACGGGATTCATTCCAGTCAGCATACAAAGCATAGAACCAGCACCACGAGCGTTCAGCTATTTAGTCACCCAGAAAGGAAACATTAAGGAGAAGATCAAGACTTAAATCCTTCTCTCTTTCTACATTGGGGAGATACTCATCCTCTTGTAAACTGTACACCTCTTCCCTTCCTTGGAGATAGGTGGTTATCTATTTATTTCCCTCACAATGAATTCAGCAAGACACCTGTTATAAAACTCCAACAGAAGAGAGGATGCTGATGATTCCTCTCCTCCTTTATATGGTATCTTACAGATTGCAATGTTGTCTTGTAATTTTTCTACTGCTCAAATCAAAAAAAATACGTAAGTACCACCTCCCAAGAACAATCTAGGAAGGCTGCAGACTACTTTTGTGTGCAGACTGCAAGATGAACTTTCACGTCATCCAAAAGCCATCCTCTGGGTAATATTTTTCAGTATGCCCCTCAGTTTTCACAACAAAAGATAACTTTGTCTTATGTCCCCTCCCCTCAAAACCAGTTTTCTTAAGTGTTGGAAGTTAGCTAGAACTGTGATTAGATATTCTTTATCCGAGTTCAACAAGGGGTTTACTCAAACTGTGCTATGTTCTACCTACTGGCAGGCAGCTGGCAGCAGAGCTTCATTTATGATCTGTTAAACTCCAGAAGAAAGCATTTATTTTCTTCATACTATGCTTGAATCTGTAACAAAAATGAGTACCCATTTTTGAGTACCCATTCCTCTACGCAGAGTTTCACATGAAGGTGTGCTGAAAGTAGTCCAACTCAGAAACAGATCACCATTTCTTACAGAATAAAAATCATCCAAAATCATCCAAATTCATCCCATGAGCATAGAAGGCTATTTTAATTTTAGGTTTTCATTAACTATTTTAAAGCATTTACAAGAGTCATAGGAAAATGTTCCTGATGAGAAAATATACCTGAGTGGACATATTTTGGAACACATGAAGTGTGTTCCTTGTTCAGTAGTTTCATACAAAGAACAACTTGAGCTTCACCTTTGGGGTTTTGTCTTAGTCAAGATTTGTTAAGAGCAAAGCCTCACACAACAAAATTCTTTTTCGACTGTATTTTATTTCTGTCAATGAAATATAAACTTACAAAAGTTTGTTAATTATCATCTAACATCAAGTAAAACTACACAGATAAATTCAGTTGGAGCTTCAAAGCCCCTCAGGGAACAGAAAATTTCAGTATTACACAGTTTTCATCAGCCTACTGCTATGCTAAAAATACTGGTATTTTATCTTTTTTATTCAAAGTGACACAAGTATGCTCAGATGTTTGGCAGGGTTCTCCGAAGTCTTGAGATACACTGGATGTCCCTCTCTTTCGAATAGTTTTCTTGTAATAAGATGTGCACTCAAGGAAATGTAAATTTGGAATAGTCTTAAAAGACAGCCCACTTAAGCCCAACCAGTACACCAATACAGAATGCAGCATCTCAAGTAAACAGTTCTCTTAAAGAAACAAAAAAATGTGTGGCATACACTAAGGTGATAAATTACTTGCCATCCCAGAATAGAAATGTTACAAACCCATTTACTTGTAAGACTAGAGAAGCTTCTTGAAGTCTGCACCTTCTGTAAAGAGGTACCTGCTGAGGGTAAGATGCTTTCTGTGGGAAGGCCTTCCGGAGTTGCTGCCTAAAGAAGAGTACATATATTCAAACCCAGAAGTGTGCTGCTGTTACCTAGGGGGACAAAAATAAATAAGAAAAAAAGGACACACAAAAATAAAAGCTGATATGGGCTGAGTCCAAAATGGGAAGCCTGGGGTACAGAGGGGAGCGCACAGGACATTAGTGTGTTGTATTAGGAAAATAAACAATTTTACAGTTCAGAATGAGTAGGTACAATGTTGCTTTCTGTTAAACAAGTAAACAGACCAGAAAAAAACTCAAAGTAACTAGAAATTGGAGTTTTCCAATCGTGGAATTCTGTTGACCAACATAAGAATGCAAGAATTAGGCATTTTATCCAGAAACATAAAGTTGAAGTTCAGTGACAGACCTGTATAACTTCTGTTCTGAGTAGCTCTTACAAATACTTGACCATGATAAACATGACCACTTACCTGCAAAATTAAATTAAGAGCTCCTGTAAATTTCAGGGTTAATCCAAGTAGCTACAATACCACTTCAAATGTATATTACAGGGAGTTTAACGTATCAGCTGTATTCGGAAATTATTACAGCTTGAAATATTTCAAACCCAGCTTTTCTCTTTTAACTTTGCAAAGGGTAACTATGGTGCAGCAATCCTAACCAGTGTGGGAAGAAAAAGGGTAAAAATTGAAGGTAAACCCTTAGAAATTATTATAAACAGATGAAATCTTTTCTAAAGAGTGCCATCAATTACAGACACACCCGCATTTAAAATTTGTAGGAACTATACAGCAAATCAAGTTTTCTTATTGTGACCACCTAAGCTTATACTCTTTGTAAAAAAAAAAAAA
>VXAY01002192.1:0-142395 GCA_013399855.1 Oxyruncus cristatus | reverse complement strand
CAAAAAAAAAAAAAAAAAGAAAAAAGGCCAGGCATGCACCCAAAAGCAAGTGAGGCAGCACTTTGCACCCTGTTAAGATGTACTTTTCACAGCCTGGAGAATTTCTTTCTGCCAGTGGGAAAGAATAGGAGCTCTCAAGTTCTCTTTAGGCAGCCACAGGAGACCAACAAGCCCACGGGCACTTTTACTCAAAGTTTAGCGAACAAACACCTTGTAAGTGACATTTGCAACGTGCAAACGCAACGGAAAAATAACAACTAAACAAACAAAACCCACAAACGAACAACAAAAGAAGGCACACCTTCACACGGAAAGCCATCAAGCCCCCGCCGCCCACACGCGGGAAGGCGGGACTCGAACCGCGGTCCTCCCCTCCAGCCCCGTCCTCCTCACGGGAGGCGCGAAGGGCGCGAACGGTGCCGCCGCGCACGCGCTCTCCCGCGCAGCGTGTGCCCGCCGCGTGCTGCGCCGCCATCTTGGCCGCGGGGTGCGAGCAGCAGCGGCGGGGTGGTGGTGCGCTGGTCCTGCAAACGCGCTCCCGGCTCTCCCGGCTCTCGCACGATGCTGTCTCGCCCGTGAGCGGCGGGGAAGCTGCGGCAGCTGCTGAGGGATGCTGATCTTCGCTCTCGGGTCTCGCCGGGCGGTGGCAGCGTCTGCGCGGTGCGGACTCCTCTCAGGTGGGCGCGGCGTCAGGCAGCCCCGGGCAGAGGGCCTGCTTCGGAACATGTCCCTCGTGTCCTGCACTTGGTTGCGTTTAAAAGCCCTTTTGTTATGCCATGAGTTGCCTGTATGATGGGTGTTGCGTGATACAATGTGCATTTTGGTGGCTAAAGCGTTGCAAGCAAAAATTAATGAGTGGCCGCTCCTGCTTAGAAAGTAGGTGGTATTTCTCTGACTGGGGTGGGTTTTGAGCTGCAGTGGAAGAAGAGTGGTCAGACCATGCTTTTAGGAAGTTGGATTCAGTTTTGTAATTTTTTTTTTTTTGTAATTTTAATGTTGCAGTTAAGCTAGGTGTGAGAACCTTTTACAGGTTGTGTCTGTTGGGCAGCAGGAGGATTTAGAGAATCACAGAGTGTTTTGGGTTTGAAGGGACCTTAAAGATCATCCTGTTCCAACCCCCTGCAATGGGCAGGGGCACCTTTCTCTAGATCAGGTTGCTCAAAGCCCCTTCCAGGCTGGCCTTGAACCCTTCCAGAGATGGGGCATCCATAACTTCTCTGAGCACCCTCATAGTAAAGAACTTCTTCCTAATACCTAATCTAAAACCACTCCCTTTCAATTTGGAGCCATTCCCCCTTGTCCTGTTACTCTATGGTCTTGTAGAAGTCCCTCTCTAGCTCTCTTGTAGGCCCTTTAGGTACTTGAAGGTGCTGTAAGGTCTCCCTGGAGCCTTTTCTTTTCCAGGCTGAACAGCCCCAGCTCCCTCAGCTTGTCTCACTGGAAGAGGTGCTCCAGCCCTCTGTTCATCTTTGTGGCCTCCTCTGGATCCTCTCTAATATGTCCACAGCTTTCCTGCGCTGGGGCCCCCAGAGCTGGCTGCAGCACTGCAGGTGGGGTCTCAGTGGGGCAGGGCAGAGGGGGAGAATCCCCTTCCTCTGCCTGCCCCCTAGGGTGCTTTGGATGCAGCCTGGGATATGTTTGGCTTTCTGTGCTGCAAACACAGGGTACTGGCTCATGTTTAGCTTCTTGTGAACAAACACCCCCAAGACTTCATCCTCAGGTCTGCTTTTGATAAGAGAAGTAGTAAAGAAATTTAGTTTACTTATGATTCTCTGATGATTTTTCTACCATCCTAATGATTTATCTACCATCTTTCCTTGTAGAGAGATGCAGAGTTGTTAATAATGGGCTGCGTTTCCTTTAGAAGGTGTCTTCTCAGTGAGTAAGCCTTAAGTGGTGGAAAGGTAAGTAAATAGCAAAAGGCCATTTTGTAAACTGTAGAAATATGACTGTATCAATGTGCTGCTGTTATTTGGGCTGTAGTAACAGACAAGCAGATGTTAATGTCCAAATTGTTTTAATTTGTTATGTGTTTATGCAGACAGGGCTTTGTTTTGATGAAGGGAAGAAAAAAAAGGCCCCAGAGCATCAGTAATGCCCCTTCAAAAGTTTTATTCTCTATAGTGATCAGGTGTTTTTTCCAGGCTGAGAGAACCCTTCCCTGAAGGCTGTTTCCTTTCATTAAAAAAAAAACAAAACAGAATTTAGCTTTCTGTTACAGGGAAGAGTGATGAAAAAGGGCCTTGTTGGAGCAGGTATTTGGCAGATCTGGGTTTGGTACTGCTTTTGCTGTGAGGGGTTTTTTTGGTGGCTGGTGGTTTTGGATGTTTGTTTTTTGTTGGTTTTAGGCGTGATGTATTCTTTGTCCTTCTGCCCTCCTGCTTTATAGTAGGAGTACTTATTTATTTATCAGGGTTTTTTTATTATTCTTCTGTGGAAGTAAAATGATAGGGATCAGTATTTGTTCTGAGGAGAGCTTGGGTAATCACTTCATGTGTGTTTATGATGAAAACTCTCACGGCAGTTCCACTGAAGATTTTTTGCAGGCTGAGGAAGATCTTGCCCTAATAACTTGTTATTGAAACGGAAAGTTTAGCTTTCAGCTTTACATAAAAATTCATAAATCAAGATTTTTGTCTATCCTTGGGTATTCATCCGCTGTCTTTGCATTTGTTGTTGTCTACCTTTAATTACTTTGATAAAACAGAGATTTATTTAAGGGAATTGCTTGATGAAATTGTGGTCTTGGACAGCATTTTTAGACAATGTGACAACACAGATCCATTGAGTCATTGATTTGTGAATTGAACTGGAAACTGAGTTGAAAGACCGGATTATAGATGAAGATCAGAAAAGTATCTGAAGGTTTTGAAGATACTTAAAACTGTCAGAATTGGAACGTTGAGACAGTACAAACCACAGCTGGCAGGATTGTTACTGAATGGGAAGTGCAGAAGTGTTGCACATAATGATGCGCTTAGTATGTTCTTGCAGTCATGAGAATTTAAAATATGCTATTGCTAAAAATGACAGTATAGAGAGAGCCAGCGTAAGTAAACAGTAAAGCAGAGTTATAAGATGTCAGTGATTTGAAGAAGTGGTTTAGACAGAAAAAGCAGGGTGAGTAAGGGATGAGTCCTTGGTCACTGACATACTAAAATGAAAGAGAAACAGACTGGAAGTACTTTTGCAGGTAAGGTCTCTTTGTAACTGCAGTTCCAGTGCAATGAAACACTGAATTGCATCTCCTTTGGAGAGATTTGCAGTTAAATTTACGGGGTGTATGTAGCAGTTGTGAGATGAGCAGATGTTACATAAATGACAGGAATTGCTTTCCACTCTTTTTTTTTTCTTTGAGAAGAAATACAGTCTTCCTGCTTGTCTGTCCTGCGACTTTCCACATTCCTGCATGTCCATGACCTCCCTTGTCTCCCCAGTTTTCTGATATAATCTTAAATTCTCTCTGTTATTCTGGGAGCAACCTTTTGGTTAGAAATTAATCTCGAGTGATAAAATTAGCCTGTAGCCACAAGAGTGAATCCAGAGGTACTTTTTTCATGTTATCTGAGCACGTCTTTCAAAGGGAATTGTGTCCGGTGTATCCCAGTTGCATAAAACACGACATTCTAAAATGTTTAGCATACATTTTAACCAGAATTTTAAAAGTATTCTATTAAAAGATTTTGAAAACAAATGCCACTTAAGGAATTAGTTGCAAAGAAAAAGTATGGAAAATTATCAGGATGATCATACTTCTTTTCTTTGCAGACAGGATGGAATCTGTGACTGCTTTACCAGACCCAGGAGATATGAAATTGGAGATAACTCGTGTAGAATGCCATCCTGAGTGCTTGGTTATAATGTTCCATGCTCAATACAACACAGGGTGTGAGCCTGACTATTACATACTGCAGAATGAAATACAGCGTGTGTTCAAAGTAAAAGAGGATGTTTGCATTGGTGGATCTTGTTTGGTGGAAGACACAGAAGGAGAATGGCATAGAGGGAGAGTTCTGGGAAAGAAAGGGACTATCTGTGAGGCTTTTCTTGTAGACGCTGGATACGTGGTGGCAGTTGAGGAAACACATGTTGCTGCTGCTTGTGATGAATTGTTTCAGCTGCCTCCAAAGGTGGTTTTGGGTGTTTTTGCAAGCGTGCTTCCTCTTGGAGACAAGTGGGGTCCAAACGCCGTGAACTATTTTTCATCTCTGGTGGGATTACAGATTACAGGACACGTGAAGGCTGTTATACCACACCAGCTGTTTATTCTAGAAGTGCCTAAGATTATTACTGATGTTCTTGAACTGAAGTTAGGTAAATTTATTGATGGAGATTCGTTTTGTCTTATTGTAGAAGCCTTAAGAGCATTGCCCCAAGGAGTGCTTTGTAAGAGAATGCCGGAACTATTGAAACAGAAGTATCCAGTCAGGGAGTTGCTTGCCTTAAATAATTCTGAGAAACCAACAGATTTTTGTCATGTTCCAGATGAACTCTTTCCATGTCTACCTGTTGGCAATAAAGAAAATGTAAAAATAACTGGTGCAGTAAGCCCAAATAAATTTTATTGTCAGATGCAGAAGTGGCAGAAAGAGCTGGAAGATTTGACAAGAGCTATGCATTTGTACTATGAAGCTCTCATTGGAGAAAATACTACATCTTGTGATAGTTTAGGGCTACTTTGTGCTGCCAAGAGGCAAAATGGGCAGTGGCATAGAGGAGTGATAAAACAACTTATCTCTGACCACGTGGAAGTCTGGTTTATGGATATCGGTGTTACTGAAGCTGTGCCACCTAGCTGTGTTCGGAAACTTAGAGTTGAGTTCATGATAATACCAATGATTTCGTTTCCATGTGCGCTGTCTTGTTTGGGTAGTCAGGATGAAACAGTGATAAAATTTCAGCTGAAAGAACTTTTGCAGGCCTTGATAGGACAAACTTCTGTGTGTGTCCATGTTGATTCATGCAATAACATGGAACACTTGTATTATGTTACGCTGCAGAAGCAAGATCTTGAAATTAATACTAAGCATCCCGAAAATCTGAATGAGGCAGCTGCATCATGTGTCTCGCTTTTGGAAACAAAACTCACAAGTATTGCTGTAAACTACAAACCTTGTCCTGAGAGGTACAATTCGTTTAAGAATTTTACTGGAAATAAAGATAGAAAAACCTGCTTACCTGAACGGGATATTTCTTTCTCCAGCCAGTGCAAAAGAGAAGAGATGGAAATCAATTCTTTCTATCAAGCTTTTGTGGTACATATCATAAATCCATCTGACTTTTGGATTCAAACTTGTAGGTACCGGAATGAGTTTCAGGCCTTGATGACAAATATTGGCCTCACATACAGTCAATGTGGAGCTGATGAAATGATCCTTAAAAAGCCAGAACCGGGATTGCTGTGCTGTGCCCGGTATAGCAAAGATGGGTGTTATTACCGGGCTGTTGTCACAAAAGTGCTTCATGTAAACATTACTGTTTATTTTTTGGATTTTGGAAATACAGATACGGTACCCTGTCACCTTGTGAAAACATTGCTTCCTCAGTTTTCTGATTTACCGGCCTTAGCTATGGCTTGTTCCCTTGCTGGCACGTTTCCTGTTGATGGTGTGTGGGTTAAAAAAGAAACTGATTTCTTTAAAAGTGTAGTGCTGAACAAACTACTGCTGCTGCATGTCATTGGAAAGCAAAACCACAAGTACATTGTTAATGTGCAGTGCAGTATTGGTTTGCAGCAAGGGAGTGTTGCTGCATGTATGGTTCAAGCTGGATATGCTGAATACCGGGAAAAAACACCAGATTCTGTTCTAAGGTCAGCACAAAAAAGGCACAACTGTAAAAAAGCAAAAATCAATGCAGAGAGCACTGCTAATATTCATAGAAGTCAGATATCTGGAAATGGAAATACATTTCAGAGGGAAAAATCAGTAAGTGTGTCTCCAGTGCCTAGAGAATCTGTTACGCCATCTTGTTTTGGAGAAGGTGCTGTCTCTAAAATACGTAAATCGGTATGTGAGGAAAAGTTATTTTATAAAGAGTTTGTGTTTAAACCAGGAGATGTTTTTGAAGTGGTGTGTTCTTGCTTTTTTTCCCCATCAGATTTTTCGTGTCAGTTGCAAAGCAAACTGCCAGAGCTAAATAACTTAATGGGACAAATTCAGACTTACTATGAAGATCATACCAGTCCTTACAAAACTGGACAGGTTGCCTGTATTGTTAAATATCCCAAAGATGGGAAGTGGTACAGAGCAACTGTTGTGCAGGAGGTATCTAGAAATGAAGTTGATGTGGTTTTTGTAGACTATGGTTATCGAGAAAGAGTTTTCCTTAAAGATCTTCAGGCTGTTCTTCCAGATTTTCTAACTCTAGAAAGTCAGGCATTTCGATGTGGACTTAAGAATGTACCCTTACAGACTGACTCACTCAGTTGGTCTGAAGAAGTGCATAGACAATTTGAAGACTTCATTTCTTCTTCTAGAGGACCACTGACTTGTGTCATTTATGCTCTTGTTCTTGTGAGCCCCAACTGCTTATGCAATGTTGTTGACTTACGGACTCCACTTCTTAGTGCAGAGGAATTCCTCAGAGAACGTGGTCTCACCCAGTCTGAGTATGTTGGACTGAGAAACCTTGCATCTTTGGGTTCTCTGTACAGTTTTTGCTACTCATCTTTTAACATAAAAGTTGGAAGTGAGGAGGAGGTTTATATAACTCACATAAATAGTCCTTCAAAATTCTACTGTCAGCTTAATCGAAACACTGAAACTGTGGAGGCATTGATGAAGAGGATTAGTGACCTAAGTAAAATGTTAAATAATGCAAAGTATGATACCAACAATACACGATTATGTATAGCCAGATATTTTGAAGATGGTCTTTTTTACAGAGCTTTGGCTTTTCCTGTGGAATCGACGTCCTATGTATGGGCTCACTATGTGGATTTTGGAAATAAGAGTATGGTTGAGAGAGACCAGTTGATGCCCATTCCAGACTCTGCCACTGACCTAATATTCACACCCATGCAAGCTATTAAATGCTATCTGTCAGATTTTAGGGGGGAAAAAATTCCAGCAAGCATTACTAGGTGGTTTGAGGAAAAATTTATTGGTAAACTGCTGAAGGCTGAAATTTTATCCAGAGAATCAGATGGAAAGATTGTTGTGGAGTTGTATGATGGGCAGCTCAAGGTAAGTCAAAAACTTAAAGAGAAAATACTGGAAGAGTTGGCACAGAAAAGCTGTATGGAGCAATTCAGAAGTTATGGAAGTTTGAGATGTCACACAGAAGATGACAAAGAAATTAATAAAACAAGTGTTAAAAATCCCGAAATAGTTAAATTGGAAACCAAAGTGAAATGCGAAGTATATGATGACTATGATCAGACAGTTACTGGAGGGAATTCTGGAGATGAAGAGCAAACTGCATGTAGCACACCAATATTGTGTAGTGGATCCTTAAAACAGGAAACTTTACAGAACAGTGAAGAGCCAGGCTTTAGAAATATATTCAGTACTGTTCTGGAGAACAGAAAACCTCTGATTGGAGAACCCACTTCTCACTCATTCTCTCATTCTGCTTTACCTTCAAAGGAAATAAAGGTAAATGCTCTCTCTGAATCTCATAATGAAAGACTACCTTGTACAGGTCAGCAGGAAAAGAGTAATAAAAATACACCTACATTAATCAGTCTTCCTCAGCGTGATATCCAGGTGAATACCGAAGTAGCAGTTTATATTTCTCACATGAATAGTCTGTCAAGTTTCTATGTTCACCTTGCAGAAGATGAAAACTTAATAATAAAATTAGCAAATGATTTAAATGAAAGCTTGGAGAATAGGGGGCTTGAAAACTGCTTAGATGAGCTCATGGTAGGAGATCTCATAGTTGCAGAGCACGAGACTGATTGTTTTTACTATAGAGCAGTTATTAAAACTCTGAAATCAAGAAACTCCTTTGAGGTAGAGTTTATTGACTATGGTAATGCTGCAGTTGTAAGTTCATCAAAAATCTGCAGGATTCCGGAAGAGTTCTTAACTCTGCCAAGGTTTAGTGTTCATTGTTTTCTTAGCAGTGTAAAAAGTGTTCCTGGTGAAAGCTGGACTAAGAAAAGTGCTGCTTATTTAGCAGGAAGATTAAGTAATAAGCGACTTACTTGCAAGTTCTTACAGCAACATGGAGAGCAATGGGAAATAGATGTAATTTGTGATGGAAAGTCTGTGTCTAATGACCTTCAGCAGGAAATAGATGAGGCAGGTTGGCAAAATGCACGAATGTGTCACTGTGACAATAGGCCAAACCAAAATGGTAACCCTGAAGATAGAAAATCTAGGAATGGTTTAGATGGTCAAAGTAAAATTGAGGCTGTTAGGATGAAAAATGCTTCCCAAACCCCTGTAAGTATCCTTCATCAAGTTATAAATTTTGGACAAGTAGAAGCAGCAGAAGTGGTTAATATTTCAGAGACTGGAGAATTTTATGTACAGTTAGTTACAAATTTGCAAATACTGCATGAGTTAAATGTAATGCTTGACAAAGAAGCACAAAGAAGTGATTTGCTTAGAGTGGATGACATTGAAAAAGGACTGGAATGCATGACACAATCTGAAAAGAACTTTAGGTGGTATCGATCGAAAGTGATAGAGAAATTTGTCAGGGAGAAGTTAATGCTAGTTTTTTTCATGGATTATGGCACTTGCGAAATGGTGTCTTTAAATAATGCAAAGATGCTCAGTGATGAGATAAAAAGTGTTCCTAAACAAGCTGTGTTTTGTAAATGGATTTGGTTTAAAAACCTGAAGAAAATTCAGTTTGGCCTTGTATTAAATACACTCCTGGATTCTGAAATAAGGATCCTGTTTTTGAGGTTTTTGAAATCCTCTGGTATCTGGGAGGTAGATATTTTAATAGGGGAAGTTATGTTTCAGGAGTATTTGAACCACTTCTTAAGCCATTGTCGCACAATTGAAAAATCCAGAAGTACAAACTCTAAGGAACTTGGTACGTCATTCAAGATAAATTCAGTCATGTGGATGCTGCTGCGAAGTGGCAGAACACATCCGGGGTTTGCAACTGCAGTTACTGATCCTTCAAACTTCAGCGTCCAGTTTGAAGTCTTCTTCGACTGCATGCGAAAGTTGTCCTTGCTGCTCTCTGACGTTCCTGAAAACTTGCCAGCTCTCCCGAAGGAACATGTGACCCCTGGGGCCAGCTGCTTGATCAAGTTGGGACTGAAAGCAGAGTGGTACAGGGCAGAAATTAGTGAAGTAACTAGTCAGTCTGTTGTCCTTACATTTATTGATTATGGTTTTCTGAAGAGCATTCCTTACTCTGACATCCATAAACTTAAAGTTATTCCAGAAAGTCTGTTTTACTTGCCACGCTTGGCACAGTCTTGCTCTTTGCATGATGCAGTTCCTGCCAGTGGGGAACACTGGAGTGATGAAGCTATACTTTTGTTTCAGAAGCTTCTTCTTAAACCATTTCTGATATTTCATTTTATCCACTATGGCTCTGAAATGAAATTAGAGGTGGATGTTCTGTACGATGACAGCAGTCTAGCCGATGTCTTAATTGCTGCTGGCCATGCAGTCTGCTCTCAAAGTAGGTGCTGCCCCATTCCAGTTGACAGTCTTAAATCAGAAGAAACAGATCTGCAGCCTGAGAGTCCAGATTCTAGTCACTGTGCTTCCCTTTGCAAACCAGATTATAATTACGATGAAAATTCTGATTTTGCTGACAGAAGTTAGGCAAAGAAGAGAAAAGCTGTCTGAAGCACAGGACTGTCTATAATAGCTTGAAATAAGGAAGTCTAGTAAAGTGACTGCTGGAGTATCGTTAACAAAGGATCTGGAGTTCACACAACACTGAAAGAAAAAATAAGCTGCACAAGATGGACAATACTGTGAAGACATTGGGATTTTTTCAGCATTATGATGATAAGAAAAGTAAAGTTGACATAATACAGAGTAAATCTGAAAATAGAAGCACTGGCGGAGACTTGTGATTCTGATGTTCTGCAGTCTGGGAAGTGTGTGAAGATACTGTCAAAAGAATTAGTTGAATAATAAATGGACTGCAGTTCGGAAAGCACTCTGTCAATGCAAAAAAAATACAGATACTGCTCTTGGTATATCTTTTTTGTCCTCTAGGATCTCTTTATATTTAGACAATCGTGTCTTTGGCAAACCTTTTTGTTGGAATGTTCTTGCAGTTTTTGTGTGTCTATATGTAAAACTTTATTTTCAGTAACATCTGTTTTACAGTGGTGTTGTCTCCTCCTTGTTTTGAATGTTCAGAAAACAAAGATACCAACATATCCTTCTCTTTGTTTCTGATTTCGAAGTTTCCATGTAAGAATAGTTTCTCTCATTAGGAGAACGTTTAGTAATAATAATCCAGAAACCTGGATCCCCATTTTTTGGGAGAAACATAAATTAAGTTGTTGTCAGTTAGCTCTCCATCCTTTTCCCCATCTGTCAGAATGAGGAGAGGAAGTTTTCTCCGAGCACTTAGTAAAGTCAGGATACTGTTTTTACCTTAAAGGGAAACATTCGGAGCCTTTTCTTTTTCTCTTCTATGTAGGAGGAGGATATTTCAGAACTGAAAAGTGATGGTATACTGTATATGTCTAAGAAGGGTTTTTTTTTTTTCAGTACCATTCTGAAATTGTAAGAATTTGTCAGCTGTTTTTCTGATTATTTGTTTTTCCCCTCACCTGCTTCCTTCAGTTGTTTGGACAAAGATAAAGCATGAAGAGGCCTGAAATATGAGGGGTTTTCTTTGTATTGTGATCGTTTGAATTTCAATGAGAAAATGAATGCAACCCTAATGATAGACAACACATCTAATGCATCTCTGTAACAAGATCTAAGAACACACAGCTCCTCCCCATCCCCCTCCCCCCTCCCCAATGTATTTAACTAATATGAAAACATGAAAACTCTATCTGGAAAGCAGAATCTAATATTTTTTTAAGGGAAAGGGTCAGAAATCTGTCTGGGAAAGTCAAATAAGAAGTAAGAACAATGGCAACTGATCTTTATAAAGTTTTCTCTGCTGATGAATTATACATAAAGAAAGCATGTAAATATTTTCAGCGTACAATTCAGTGAAAAATTCCCACTAGTAACAAATCAGAAAATGTGTAAGGTAAAATTTCTTAAATACTATCTAAAGTATCAGAAATTTTATGTTAATGTATTGATTAAATTGAGGTTTTTTGTAACAGTTTGTGATTACCTGTTTTCTTATATTGCAGAATTTCAAGTTTTTCCTGCCTAAAATTAAAGAGTTTACCTTGTCAATACTTTGATATACTGCTTGCTCTTAGGATAAAACACAAAAGTCACACTATGCAACATTACTTAATGTTGAGCGATGACTGCACTAGCTGCACTGGGCTATGTTCACTGTAGTGCCAAGTAATAATTTTCATCTAGAGGCAATGACACTTAAGGGTTAGTTAACTCTGATTCTGGCTGTCTTTCAGGTGGAAAAGTAAGTGCTTGAGTGTCTCTTCTTTTTAAAAATCATTTGGATACCCTAAATTCCTGTTGTGTACGTAATACACAACTCACATATTTTAAGTTAGATTTTATTTTTTTTGCTGATGTATATTGTGCTTTAACTTATATGTAGTTGTAGAACGTTGCTTACCTAATGTTACAAAATGGAGCTTAGAAATGACAAATGATTAAGAAAAACAACTGTTTGTGTACTATTTGTATGTTCTGTAAATTCCAAATGTTAGATTTATTTGCAAGAATGTGTGGGGTTTTTTAACTTGTAATGAGACTAGCTTGTCATAGTAGTTCTGTTTCTGAAGGTCTGATTCTCAAAGTGCTTCAAGTGGAGACTAGATAATTTTTGGGATTATACTGTATGTGTAAGTACAGAGAATGTCTTGTTGCCACTGTTGATGCAGATTTTCAGAAGTATGTTACACAGATGTGATATGATCATTAGAGTAAGTTGCTGGGATGTCTGGCTTTTGTATTTTATGCCCAGTCTTCTTTCTTTAGTGTGTACGTCTCCTGTCCCCAACCTCAGCTGTATTAGCATTTTTCTTGTAAGTAGGACAAGCTGTAGTCAGAACCTAGTGGAAAGAAGATGTCATTTATTAATGATGTGGAAGTTTAGGTGTGGGAAGTTTGTTCTAGGGCAAGCATAAGGCTGAACACTCACTACTTTTCATAGTGGTGATTTTTTTTGGTAAAGTTTAATTTGAAACTATTGTTTATTTACTGATTGATGAATTTCCTAAATGTGTTTCTGTATCTGTTTATACTGTGTCATTGATTACTGTGATTATTTTTAATCCATGAAGGTAATAAAGAACCAGTTTCATTTGTTTGGAATTAAGTGTTCCTGTGTATACTGCCTTTCTGTCACAAATTAAACAAAATAAATAGTAAGAAAAATAAATAAAATTCTTCTGTGTGTAACTTGCCTTGCCTAAGACATTCTGAATATTTTGAAGCTTTCTGTGACCTTTGAGGTTAGTGAATGCATTGGAAAACACCTGAAGCTACATCAGTATGTTCTTTGTTGGAGGATGCCAAGGAACAATTCTTGCCCTCTGGGCCAGCAGCTGTGGCATGTGTTTTATCTGCCCTGTGCTGAATCCAGGTTTGTTTTAGAGTGCGTAGAAATGGTGCTGTATTTCAGCCCATGCAGTTTGCAAGATGAGATGCAGGCTGAGTCCAGCCTGCCTTTGCCTTGTCCTGGGCACGTGCGCTCTCACCGGCACACTCTGTGAAGGCAGACAGGCCCTACCTGCCAGGTGGGCAAGCTGCTACAGTGCCATTGTAACAGGTACTGGAGGGGGAGAGGTGTGCATAATTTTTTCTTTTCATGTAGTATTAACTGAGTTTTAGTAACTTACCATGTGGTGTTACTCCTTGGAGGAAGTACCTCTTCCTGATTTTGCTGAATATTTCTGGCTGATTTAGGAGTAACTATACTCTGTTTCCAGAGGAAGTATTTTCAGGCCTGAGCCACCAGAAATTGTGGGCCTGAGAGGAGGAGACTGGAGGTCATTAAGGATTCATGTAGGAAGAGAGGCCGAGCATGGAAAGGTTTCACTGAGGGTAGGAGATGGGTGGTTCAGGCACTTTGGAATGGCTGACTAGTTACTGAATGTTTGTATGGGCCAGGCAACATAAAGGTTTTGGCTTTCAGACAGAAATGTAGGTTTCAGTGCTAACTTAGTGTGTAAAGATTTTTAAAATTTGCAATAAAAAGGAAATTAAATAGGAGTGTAGAGCTTGAAGAGGAGGTCTTAGAAACTAACAGATTATCTATTTCAAAAAGGCCAATTTAAGGATGGAAAAGACCCTCTGACGGTGCTTTTAATTACCTGTAATGTCTCCAGAGGATTGCGTGTGTGTGCTTGAGTTGGTTTTGTTAGCCGCAGATCAAAGTCTGGGGACAAGTTTCACCACTGTCCATAGACAAATGCACTTCTTGAACTTACTTTTTGCTACCCCTGTGGAGCCCTATTTTTGCTCACACTTCTCCCAAATAAACAGCCCATCCCAAATGTAATGACTGCATCTGAATCAGTGGATTCAGGGTATGCAGGTAACAGCACAATAGCCAAGGGCTAATCTGAGCAATGCCCCTGTCCCAACCCTTCTGCTGGTCAAAGCCCAACTCAAACCAGGTTTGGAAAAAAACAATTTCTGTAGTTGATATGTAAATATGACTATGAGTAAATTATCTTGCTCCATAAATAGTCTGGGAAGGCCCAGGGCCCGTTGGGTTCTCCTGCACAACAGCTGGGAATAATGTTTTGCATCGAGTATGTGTGGGGCAGCAGGACACACTTGATGTGAAAGGAGCTTGTGATACAGCTTAACTGCTCTTTGGATTCCCCTGGGAGGTGTTTGTCGGGTGGCAGTGCCTCCTGAGGGCACACAGGGATAAGCTCCTGCCAGTGCAGCAGGCAGCTTGTCCCGATGGATCCTGTGAGCTGCACTGACACCTGCCGGCCCTGTGCGTGCAGGAATCGCTCCTGGCGGCGCCTGCAGTGCTCACCCCGCCCTTGAATGTCCATGGAGTGAAGATCTCTCTGCTTTTGGCCTGAGAAAAGGTGAATCCTGGATTACTGGGTCCACCTGTCCGCTCCTCAGCACAGGAGAGACACGGGACTGTTGGAGTGGGTCCAGAGGAGGCCACAAAGAGGGCTGGATCATTTCTCCTATGCAGACAGGCTGAGAGAGCTGCAATTCACTTTTGAGACGTTCCAGCAGCTTTCCAGTACCTAAAGGTGGGTACAAGAAAGCTGAGGACAGACTTTTTAGCAGGGCCTGGTGCAATTCGAGAAGGGGTAATTGGTTTAAACTACAAGAGGGTAGATTTAGAGTAGATACAAGGAAAAAGTTTGTTACTATGAGGGCGATGAAACACTGGCATAGTTTGTCCAAAGAGAGGGTGGATGCTCCATCCCTGGGAACATCTAAGAGCAGGTTAGTCAGGGCTCTGAGCAATCTGTTCCAGTTGAAGATGTCCCGGCATGTAGCAGAGGAATTGCATTAGATGAGCCTTAAAAGTCACTTCCAACCCAAATCATACTATGATTGGAAGATTAGGCAGCGTGGGAGAAAAAGGTTGGAGATACCGTTTTAGGGGACACCTGATAAAACATTTGGTGGCAAACTCCTGATGTCTGTAGAGAGATACTGTTGGGTTCAATAGGTACTGTGTTTGCAGCCTAGGTGTTCAAAAGCACTTAAAAATGCACGTTCCTGTTAATGCTCTCTAAATTTCCATTTCTCAGTTGTTTGGACGCATTTTAAAATCTCATCTTTTTTTTTTAATTTCTCTTCAAGAAGCAATTTTTTCCATAATAAACACTGAGAAAACAAAATCATGAAAATATTTATTCAGCTCTGAACTGACTTTAGGGATAGCTATCTTCATTCCTGCAGATTTAGTAAGAAAGTTTCTAGGACTACTGTGTCTAGATCTGCATAATGAAGGAATTAAAACTGTGATTGCAGCATATTTTTAGTGAGCAATAAACATTAGGAATCCTACTGGGTGACCCTGAAATATAATTAGGCCTAGTTCTGTGAAATTATTTTGCTGCGAATACAAAGAAATGGAATAAAAGTGGGGTTTAAATGGGTTTAATATTCTTTTTTTTTGTACTTTAAAGGAATACCAAGGTGTTAAGAGAGAAAACACTATTTGACAGACTTTGATTCTGATTAATTCTTTGGTGTTTAATCACCATGATTTCATAAGAGTTTGAACTTAACACATAATATATGATCAAGCCCTTTAATTATGTTTATTTTCTTTTAAGCCATGGAGCCATTGATCTCCTCTAATCTGACATTCCATATAACATGGAATTTCACTTACTTTTGCATTAAGCCACTATTCCCCCTTCTACCTCCAAGGGTTCAAACCTTCATCTCTCATTTCCCACCTTCAAGCTGTAAGCTTGCTGCTCACCCCCTTGAAGCTGTTTCACTGTACTAAAAGTATTAAAGAGCTGTGATATGTCTCTCTCTCTCTAGCCACAGGAATCAAGTCTAGGAACTAGACAATTTCTTGAGCGGGGGGAAACCCTATGCTCCAGGTTCTCCTCAAAGGAATTCTTTTGCATTTTTATATGAAACACTCAATGATGAAACAACTCTGGGAGCAGACACTCAGACTTTCATAATCCAGTCATGTTCCCTGCATTTTGCACCCTTTATTTACCCCAATTAATTTTGGATCCTTTTCTGCAAAGCAGGACACTTCCAGCAAGAGAGATCAAATGACTGATAGCTCTTGGATTAAAGCACACACCTGAAAGAAATTAAAAATAAGAAAAGGAAAAAAAATACTAACTTCAGTCTGAAATAGAGAATTAGCTTTGCGTTTTCTTCACGTGGATTGACTGCACCAGCCTACTCCTTGTTTTGTGTTTTAAAGGATAAAGTACAGTAGAGTATGAGGCAAATTAGTTTTATGAGAAGCTAAAGGGCTGTGAATGAGTGGATGGAAGAACCCACCTGCAGCATAAGTTGGCTAAAGAAGGGTGACATCTCATGTCAGTGTTTCCGGTTGGCTGATTTCAGCATTTCTCCCTTCAGACTCAGGAGTCATTAAGAGCGTATCCTGAAACATCTGCCCTGTGCCATGGGCTGTGGAGCTGCTCTGATAGCCAGGTGAAACAGTTAAGTGAAACTTAGTATGCCTTATTTTGTGCTTAATGAGAAGTAATGCCTTGCAAAAAGTTTGTGGCACTAGATCCAGCAAAGGGCTTGGACATATCTAACATTTGGGTTCCATTTCCCAGGCACAGAAACCTTTGGGGGGAATACAAAGGCTTCCTGTAGACTATATGGAGAGAAGTCTGATCTCTCAATGTCATATTTAAAACAATATACATATCGGACACGAAAAAATGTGAGGGTGAGAATGTATTCTAAGTTTTACACCTTTCTAGAGCAAGGTGCTTTGTGTGGAGTAAATAGAGACATCTGTGCAGTGTCCCTGAGCTACACATCTGAAAACAGCTCATTCTACACAGTGACCAGTCATTCATAAAACACATCCACCAGTTAAGAAGATAATGCACATTTTTCATACAGTGTGTACTATTTACATCACTTGCTCAGCTACTACGAGTTCAAACAACAAGTTTCTCATAAACCCGCAGCCACAACCCATGGAAAGCACCTACAGACTATGACATTTTGAAAAGGAACAGTTTCCCTTCTTCTGAAGTGCAGCAGTGCGGGAAGGCATTTGGGATCCCTTGTGCAAAAGAGGAAAAGGTATGATTTGGTAGCCTGGCTGCAGGACACAGAAGTAGAGGGATTAAGGTGTGTGGTCTAAACACTTGCTTCTGTGACCCTGTCACTGCTTTGTCCACAGGAGAACAGTTTCCAAAGGAGGGGAATGAAAAGATTACTTATGTCATTATAGCTTGCTGATGGAAGGTATGTTTTTGGACACTGTCAAACTGAAAACAATTCTCATTTTCTTGGCGAATGACTTATCTGCTGATTATCAAGTGTTTGCTACACTCTGTCAACAAAAAAAAAAAAAAAAAAAAAATAGACTAGGAGCACTGCCCCATGTTTTATACAAAGTGGTCTCTCAGAGTAGCCTTTTCATGACTGGGGACCCCTAAGGGCTAGAAAGTAAGAAAGCCTGCTTTTTGGATGCTTGGATCCTAAAGGATATCAGTTAAAATAAGACCATGCTTAGATTCCGAGTGTATATGGGAGCACTGAGGTGCTGAGACTGAAGTAGTTCAGGGCATGCTGGGGGGTATAGTTCCCAGTGCTTGGGGAATTGGGAAATGAGACAGGGAGTCAGCTTGTAATTGCAAGTGCTTGCAGGTGCAGCAGCTCCTGAACAAAGTGTTTTAAAGAAACAAGTTTGAACCTGGACATTACAATTCTGCTTAATGCTTGCTGTAATATTTTATTACATTTAGTCCATGCACCGTAATTCATGCAGTTAGTTTTCAGAGATATTTTAATGTATTTTTAAAATCAAATTTACTGGTGGTACATTTTTTTTCCACCAAAAATTGACACTTTCTTGTATTTGAGGATGGATTAGGAAGATTGAGCTAGGGACCACTTCTGAGCAACCTGGACACACACAAGTCCAAGGGAGGGACACCTGGAATGGAACAACCCTGTACAACAGTCCAAGCAGGGAACTGGCTGGCTAGAAGGCAGCTCTACAGCAAAAGGGGAGATGTACCCAGAATCAGATGTTTGAGTTTCTGATGGACAACAGATTGAATGGGAGTGAGCAGTGTGCCTGTGTGGTGAGGACATCTACCCACAGACTGGGCTGGGTTTAATCAGTCTTCAAGTACCTAAACTGAAGGTACAGAGAAAACAGCCAGACTTTTCTCAGGGGTGTGCAGTAGAAGGTGGGAGAATAATGGACACAATTTGGAGCAAGGGAAATTTCAGACAAATACAAGAGAAAAAAAAAATATTCCCAGTGAGACTAACTAAGCACTGGCACAGTTTGCCTGGAGAGACTGTGGCTTTTGCATTCCTTGGAGATCCAAACTCTTGACTGAACAAGGCCCTGGACATCCTGTCCTGGCTTTGAAGTTTCCCCTGCTTTGAGCACAGGTTTCTGCTCACAGGTTGCCCTGGTGCTTTGAGCAGGGGTCAGACCAAATAGCCTTGAGAGGCCCATTCCAGCCTTACTTACTCTTTGATAACTATTATATTCTTGGATTATGCACAGTGTATTGTACAAATACCTGAACTAATTTTAGGTGATTAGGTTTGGAAACAGATGGTTTCTCTGAAGTAACTAAGCTTGGTCTCATTTGGGCAACTGGATTTGTGCTCAGTACTAGACTTTTTGTCATATTCAGGCTACTTCATAGCACACACACACACACATATATATATATATATGTATATGATAATACAGCATAGAGGTAGTATAGACATACCCAATTACCACCCTGCCACTCTCCAGGAACCAGTATCCTTTACCAGAACTATCAATGACAGGGCCTCATCACCTGATTGAACAAAGTCAGAAAATACACTATAGTACCAAAAAGCCCCTTTCCTAGCTCATTTCTTTCAAATTTACATGTGTTCTGGTGTAATGGCTTTTTCTCAGCAAGTAACTTCTATGGACATTTATCATTAGGAGTTTAAATTTGTCTGATCTATAAGGGTTTATTAATAAACAGCTTATTTTGACAATGACTGTTTCATTCAGACAGAATTCACAGTGAGCTTTTGCCTCTTTGTTATTTTTACACTCCAAATATTTTTCAACAAGGAGGTTTTCAGTTTAAGGGAATGGACAGTCACCTGAAAAATCTTCTTGGTACTAATAATCCTAATTTTTGAGTGGCCTATGTTTGAAGGATACCATACAACATCATTATACATGAAATATATACATAAATACAGCAAAATATTTTTAGTCAGTTTTTACTTTGTAACATTAATTAATTTGGAAAAGGAAACCTTGTTGAAATCAGTAAGCTTATTAATGATGGTAAGGGTTAGTTTTTTACAAAGAAAAATTACTGTTTACTATATTTCAAAAAGGTTTTATGGTATGAAGAATAACATGATACATATAAGTAGAAGTAATTGGAGGAAATTAAAAATAATTTAAACTTCCTGAAAATGAGTTCTGTTAGACTGTAGAATAAGTTCCCAGGGGATGCTGTAGAAGCCTCATTATATGGCCTATTTAAAACTAGATTAGATGAAGTGCCTGAAGGGAGCAAGCTTGGGCTGTTTCCTATAAGGATGAAGGAGATTACCTCAGAGGTATTTTTTTCCTTTTGAAATATTTTATTCTGTGGTGTGGTCTGGGAAGGTCTTGTTCATTCTTATATGGGAATGTTTTGCTTCACTTTCTACAATACTTCTGTGTGATTTTAAAAGTGAACTTTTTTTTTCCCCATGGTAGGAGTTTATAGGTCTTTATATTCATATGTATCACACTAACTCTGAGGAAAACCAATATTTTTTAAAAAAAATATAACATCAGGAATAACTTGACAAAGGCAGAAGTATCCACACATGTGCCTTAGTTTTTCTTCTTGGTTTTAGAGTTAGAAATTTACTGTTAAGGTGGTTGTCTTTAAAACCTTGACTCTGCATATCCATGGATGGCCTGAAAGTTGTTGTGATCATGATGCTTTCTTCTGGCAAGCCCATCATACCTTTGGGTGCAGACTTGTGCGTGCTGGAGGGTGGTCTCAGCCCACATCCAGGGCTCAGCCACAGTGTGGATGGGTACATGAGGGAGCCTGGAGGTTAACTGTGAAGCTGCTCTGTAAAAGGCCTGATATATTTGTTTTATTATTCTCTGCATCAGTGACTGTATAGCTATTTCATACCAAGTGGAACAGTCCCAAAATAAAAGGATGTAGGAGAATGGCTACATAGGCATTACATAGAGAGATGGTTATGATTATCTGAGATGGCTGTTTGTTTTTCTCACCTGCTATTCTGGAAAGAGCAGCACTGTGCAGTTTCACAGAAATTCTTTTCCATAAACATGGAAAATTTGGACCCTTTTTTTTTTATCCCTAGATTGGTCTCCATTATAAACTCATAAGACATATGTGATCTGAACTTTCCTTATTTGTAGTCTTTACTTCCACAAAAGGAGATAGTTTCTTCTACAGTGGCTGTAGAAAAGATTTTGTACTAAACAAAAAATTTTGCTGGTCTTTATAGCATCCTACTTGATTTTTTTGGCAAGTATTCTGTCAGGGTGCAAAATCTCAAAATAACTAAGGGACCAGTGGCCTATAAATTTACAGTTCTGCAGTATGAATCCACAGTATCTGCTCCAACAAGTTATGATTTCATAGTTGATGCCAAAGGGAGTGTAGACATTCATTTAATTTTGGATCATTAGATCCAAAGCTGTCCTGCTGGTTATGGCACGCTGTTATTTTTGTCCCTGTCAAAAGCAGTGAACAGTTGTACTAGTGATTGGCTTAGCTGACCAGAGGTGCTCAAAACAGAAGATTAACGATGAAGAGCTGGATCATGCACCGAATGTTTCAAGCAAGATTTAAAGAGAGGGAAAATTAAGTTTTTGTTTGAAATACATTTATGTAGCACTTGCATTAATGTTACGGTATAATTGCAATGGTTTCATCAAGAAAAAAGTGTGTAGTTTATAGTACATTTAAACAATTAATAGATTGTTTTTTAAAAATTTTACTTGTAATGACTTTTCTTTGGCCAGTAGTTGTGCAAGATCAATCCTGTAATACAAAAATATCTTCATCACCAGATGGCATATTGTTGTCCACTGCAACACTGCTAAGTGACCATTCAAGTGTCTTGGATGGCAAGTGCAGATTTCTTTAAAATTGTGATTAAATTTTACCACTTCCAGTGATACTGCTAGATGAATGTTCTGAGTGCATTGGGCATGTGTGACAGGGCTTTCATAGAAGGTGAGGGCTACAGGGGTGGCTTCTGTGAGAAGCTGCTGCAAGCTTCCCCCATGTCTGACAGAGCCAATACCAGTCGGCTTCATTCAGTTCCAGTCCACCACTGGCCACGTCCGAACACATCAGTGGGAGCACCTCTGGGATAACAGAGCTAAGAAGGGGAAAAAAGTTATTACATGGGAGCCAGAAGAGTGAGAATATGTGAGAGCAACAACCCCGCAGACACACAGGTCAGTGCAGAAGGAGGGGCAGGAGGTGCTCTGGGTGCTGGAGCTGAGGTTCCCCTGCAGCCCGTGGTACAGCCCATGGTGAGGCAGCTGTGCCCCTGCAGCCTGTGGAGGTCCATGAGGGAGCAGGGATCCACCTGCAGTCTGTGTAGGGCCCCATTCCAGAGCAGGGGGATGCCCAAAGGAGGCTGTGAGCCTGTGGGAAGCCTGTGCTGGAGCAGGGTCCTGGCAAGACCTGTGACCGTGTGGAACGAGGAGCCCACGCTGGGGCAGGGGAAGAGTGTGAAGAGGCCTCCCCCTGGGGAGATAGGAATGGCAGAGACAATGTGTGATGAACTGACCACAACTTCCATTCCCCATCTCACTGAGCTGCTCCAGGGAAGAGATAATCGGGAGTGAAGTTGAGCCTAGGGAGGAGTGGAGGGAGGGTGTTTTGAAGTTCGGGGTTGTTTCTCATTATCCTACTCTGATTTGGTTGGTAATAAATTAAACTAATTACCCCAGGTTAAGTCTGTTTTGCCAATGTTGGTAACTGGTGAGTGATGTCTCCCTGCCCTTATCTCAACCCACAAGCCTTTTGATATATTTTCTCTCCCCAGCCCAGCTGAGGAGGGCAGTGACAGAGCAGCTTTGGTGGGCACCTGGTGTCTAGCCAGCGTCAGCTCATCACACTGGGCTTTGTTCTTCCACCAACTTTCTTCCTCTAATTAACATTTTCTTACATTTTTTTCACTTGAACTGAGAGGGTGTCCCATTCCTTACCTCCAAATCTGCTATGAAATTTTCAGTTTCTGACAGGACGTATTTTCAGAGTCTTACAGTTTGTAATACATACTACCCTTGGGCGCCTGGGGATTGCGTGTATCAAAACTGTGTGATCAAAACAGGACACTGGCAAAAATGGTGTGCTGATCTGTGCAAAATTACAAACCTGGGAGATACTGAAGAATAGTGTTGTATACTTAGTAGGTTAGGGATACTTTCCTGCGGCACTTTTTTCCATATTTAACAATAACAATCAATTTGAAGCAGTGGCTTGGCTAAGTAAGAAAGAGATTAAGATATTATGTTGACCAGGTATCAAAGTATTTCGATTTCACCAAAATACAACTGGCCACCAGGTGGAGACTTTGTATTAATTTTCCTAAACCAAAGCTACGAAAAAAGATATCAGCCTAAGAAACCATTTGCACAAAAATAAAATAATCTCATTAATTTACCAGGTCTTCTTGTAGATAATTCTTGCAATGAAAAGTTTCCCAAGCTGATCTGAGAAGGCTAAGCCTTAATTCTTTGAAAAAAAAAAAAGAGAAGCATAGAGTATAAGATTTAGCAACATACTGCTGAATTGTTTCATGAAATAATGGAATTTTTTAAAGTTAAATATGTTCTATCTGCCTGATTCTTCTTTTTAAGTGACAAGGAATTGACCGATCTGGAATTTTTGTCATTAAAAATGACCTATTTATAAAAACTCTTTGGCCTTTAGAATTTGCAGCAGGTTTAAATAACATTTATCTTTGTGTAGCATAGTTAATAGCAAAGACATAATTGCATGCTTTTCTGTAAGTGGAAGTCTCTAAATGCAAATGCTAATAGACAGTGTCATCTATAACAATCTGCAAATTTATGGAGGAAATTGGTTCCTCCAGGCAGGCTATTTATTAATATGGAGGAGAGTAGTATTAAATTGGGGCTCCACCATATTTCTTTACATTTTTATACAATGAAGAGACTGTAGAAAGAGGTGAGGACCCATTGCCCTGTAAGTAATCTGGCTGCAGAATTTCAGTAAGAGGGCAGGAACATAAAATCATTCTTTCCTCTCTGATCAGCAATAATACCATTTTTCAGCTGCAGACTAGTTATTTGGAAAGGGGTGATTTGTGAGTAAATCTGGGTGAGTAAAGGAAATGAAAGGCTCATACCACAAATCAGATGATTTAGTTTATGCAGAAGCTTATTCCCCCCAAAAAAGAGGATGAGGTGATCTTGGATAGGACCTGAAGGCAGGTGAGGAATGAGGCTGTGATGGGAGTGAGGAGCAGAGGCGTCTCACTGGGATTTCAGCAGTATTCTGCTACTCTGCACTTTGGTGTGTCTATTTTATTTCCTGGTTTTCATCCTGAAGAACAAAAAAAGGATACTACCCCTATTTCTCCTCTTGGCATATCCCATCAGTAGATATATTTGAAAAATGCTAATTTGAAAGAAAGAACAAATGGAATTAAAGCTTAAGCCAGGGCTGGTGAATCCGCTTTGGGCCTGAGGACAAATACAATATTTATTTGTAGCAGCGAAAGGGAGTTGCATAATGGAAGGAGATGCTCTGGTGGAAAACTGGTGACTGACAGTGTTTCAAAAGAAGGAAAGTGAAAGTTAAATAAGTAAATACTAGAAAAACAGTTTTAGAGATTCCAATGGACTTCTAGGATCAAGTAGTTCATGGGAGCTGGGCACTTGAGGAATTTTCTACAGATTTTGATTTGCTCTAGCTTTGGTGTAAAATCTGCTATTATAAAGCTGTGAAGGTATCCAGTGCATTCTGCTGGGGTTACTACTGCATCTAAATGTGATTCTGGATCACACTCATCCCTTGTGTGCTGTGGAAGAGATCCAGAGTGCCTTTGGCCAGCTAAGCCTGGATGGGCTTTCAGTTTCCTGTGCAGGACTAAGGACTGGTTTTCTTTCTATTACCCACGTCTATCTTCTTATTTTTTCTTGAGATACAGAACAAATTTTGGAAAGGTATTTCATCTTAATTTGAACTAATCACTTGATGTCATTCATCAAGACTAATCAACCGTTTGTCACTAGAAATGTTCCTCTTCAGTGTTATTAAGAATTTGCCTTCTTTAACTTCCAGCCATTGATGGTGTTTGGTGCTTGGCAGTTTGGCTTTCTAGAGTTCATTGTGTATCATTAGAAAAACAGCCAAAGACTGAAAAAAGAGCCCCATCATTAATGTGCTTTAGTGCTGTTTGTACATGAGGGATGTGTGGCACTTTGAGGGCACATTCTCCTAGAGCGGACTTGTGCAGTCAAACACAGTTCAATGTGGTTAGAAGGAGGAGAATCTAGCATTTAAAATGAGATCTGAAAACTGTCCAATGTCCCTCATATTATTGTATGTGAAAGCCGTTTCATTTGGAGCCACTGTTAGTGTGAAATACTAAGTGGGGCAAATCTCATGCTCACATCTTTAGGGTTCATTCTCTTATCTACATTAGACCTTCTATGATGGTGCAACCCACAGTTCTTCACGGTGATGTTTTGCTTCTGTTTTACTGAGATTTGTTTTATAAAGGGGTATTGTTACATAATCTGCAGGTTTAAATGTGTACCTTAATGCTTCCCTTCTTTTTAAATTTATACTATTTTCCTCTGTGTATTTCTGAGCAAAAGACTTTCAACAGATTCTTTAAAAGGCAGTGAGGTTGATAGACCTTCTTTAGTGATTGGCCAGTACGCTTAAGCCAAAAAGAGCATTAATTGCAACAAAATATTAAACCCCTTATTGAGACTTTTATCTTTTAATACAGCTTTTGAGATTTGTTGAAATAAATCAGAATAACATAGACTGTCATGGACATTATTTGCATTTGATCAATGCACGTGTTGGCCTAAGCTGCTGAACTATTCAGGCTGAAGGTTTCCACCATTGTCCTTGTTCCTGCAGATATCACAGAGGAAAAGATTAGGAGCATTATAACTTTAACATAAAACTCAGAAGCAATATAATAGGAAAAGATAGTCTACATACAACAAAAGGAAAATTTGCACAGGCTTACTTTTGTCCAAACATTTGACCTCCAGCTTAGATGGCTTAAAAAAGAGGAAGGAAAACCTGTACCCATTTATCCTGGTGCAGTAATCTGAAAATTAATACATTGGGAAATATTTCTCACGAACTCTGAACTGGATGTGCAATTTTATTTTTTTTTTAAATTAAAATCTTCATTCCTCATTCTACTCCTGGGATGGCCAACCAGCCGCCCTGTCGGAAAGTAATAATATTTTGCATTTACTTAACATTCCTCATCAAAATATCTAGAAATCTGCTTTTTCTGATATATCAGTTGTTTCATCATTCAGATCTTCCACTGGCTCTTTCTGTAAGCAACACTGAGTTTGAACTGTCTTCAGAGCACTTGACAGCTCTGTCTATGGTTGTATCTTGGATTTTGTGTTCTGTCAAGTCCCCTTGACCTGGCTTTTTAAACCTTCCTGAGGTTCAAACACTAGTTTTGCTAGTAGCATCCTCACAGTAGTTTATGATTTTATCATGCTGTCCTTCAGGAGAAGAACATTTTTCTACAGTCACTAAACCACTCATGTCTCTTTACTCGAAGACTTAGAATTTCAATTTTTGAGATATATACTAAAACTGAGTCTATAGCAATATAAAATAAACTAAAGGAAAAGGAATTCTTGAATCTGAATCCCCCTAAAACTCTCAAAGCATAGACATCTGCCATTTCAAGTTGATAGAATTTAGCTTTCTCTCGTGATGAATTGCCCAGCACTGAATACAGAATTGATGGCTGTGGAAATCACTTTCTGCTGTGCAGGTCTTGCTGCTGGCAGGTTAGAGGCATCTGAGGAGAAAGGGAGGTTGAAGGCATCAGTTTTTGTACATGTATTGTCTTCAATATTATTAATTTAAAGAAAAGTTTCAGTTCCAAAATGATGGCTCACATTTTTACGCACATTCTTATATTCCAATAATGGTACTGCTGGATTCAAGAAGGATTGTATAAAGTAAGGAGGTTCTGCAGGAGTCTAGCAAAAAAGTACTCAGATGGCAACTTCACAGTCGTCCTCTCTACCCACAAAATTGGGTCTGCAGGGATTTGAATGTGCTCACTGCATTTCACTCTCGCTTTATTTGAATCCATTATGTGTTTTATATTTCTTATTCTGACAAAACAATCAAACAGAATGGGAATGACATATTTAAGGGTGGTTATAGGAACGTTTAAGGCAGTATAAAAAAGTGAGATGGTCTGGTTACTAAATCATTCTAATAAAGGACAGCATTGCTTAGTTTTATTTTATAGTCTGCTGAACAATAAAAAACAGTAGCTTCTCCACTGTTTTCATTTTTAGTGAAAACAACTGTTCTGGAGAATAAGATGGGAAAAACATCAGAAGTATTGAAATAATTATGCTAATATTCAGAACAATGACCTGCAAGTCACTGCTATATAAAAAATGTTTCCTTCTTTTTCTGATTTTTTTTTAATATGAAACATCTATCAAGTAAACAGGAAAGGAAAACTGTCTTTTTCTGAGTGGTTTCATTTCCAGTGTTTCTTTGGCTTCCCCTCAAGGGTCAGACTCAATAAACAGCTGTGCACTGTGTGTGAATAAAATCAGTGTTGCAGAACCGTATAGCACACCAACAGAAAAGGGTTTTAATTCTTTTCTCTTTGAGTGTAACTGGGACACTTATGAATTTAACTTTTCCCATTCCAGTATTTGCTCTCGGTGCTTTCACCAAAGAAGAATTCAAAACAAGAAACAGCTGGAGCCTTTTCTTTACACTTCACCTGCTATTCACATCAATAACCCTTCAAAACACAAATGTGCTGGCAACTCACACACAATTTTCACTGCACCCACTTTTGTGTGGAGAACAAAAGTAGCTTCATCATCTCACTCAGGATAACAAATATTAGAAATCTGCATGAGACCATTTTCCGGGAAGTCTCTTATTTGCTATGTTACAGGACAAAAACCTGACTTACACATAAAGGATGTTCTGGTCTATATTTAAAAAGATACATATATTCTTCATTTGTATGCATTTTTTTTTCTTTTTGAATCATAAAGATTAAGATACGCCTTTTATCAGGCACAAGACAGAAACAACAGCATGTATGTGTACAGAGGGTATGTTGTATATAAGTTCCTCGATGGTTGTAGGGCACTTGGGGAGAGGTGCATGACTGTGTGATCCTTGGCTGACCAGGTAGCTGCTGCCTGGTGAGAATTGCCCATCTATGTTAGTTGTTGATAGAAGTGCCTTTAAATAATGGAGTTGCAGAGCAGGGGACAATGGTAGATGCTTTTGTACACGTCTGTGTCAGGGGGAGCTACATCACATTACACAGCTGTTGGTTGTTCCATCTTTTGCCACAAAGATGGCCAGGTGTTCTTGCAAGCACCCAGGAAATCTTTAGCTGCCTGTTTGGGCTTCCTAAGTGACCATGAATATATACTGCACATAAGGACACCGTGGACATTTTGGGATAGATCTCAGAGGCCTTCAGATTTCATATAGCTTGTGACAGCATTCAGTCTAAGTGCATCCTACATGGTCTGCAGTGAGCAGTCCTGGAGAAGAGCTTGGGTCTGTGTAAATTTTTGTTAGCAGATGTAATAAAAAATACTGGCTATATAACCAGTTTATATAGGTCTTGGCATTGTTTCCCAGGCAGTTACCTGAGGAAGCCTTACTGATGGGGGCAAGGGCACAGAGATGGATGGGCAATGGAGTGTTACAAATCCTCACAAATTTACTCTGGGAGATTTTAGAGTTTCAGAGGAGATTCCATATTTCATTCTGTGCCAGGCTGGCCTGCAAACGTGGACTGAATAAGTCTTCCTGGGTTATCAAATTAATCTTCTGGCTGTTTTTAAGTCATCCAGATAAATGGGAACAGTTTTGCCCTGATCTTGCTGATGTCTCAGAATGGCACAAGAAACATCTCCTCTTCTTCCCGTTCCTATAGGATCTAATGTAACTAGAAGCAAGACTGTTTTTAAATTCCTTGGAAACTTTTCAGGGTTTTTTTGTGCAAATAAAACAATATTTTCTTTGTGCACGTGGCCAAGTAGTCTGCGCAGAATGAGGTTTTCTTTATTATGTGTCTCAGAAATGAAAACTGGGATAATGGTGGTTTCATGTTTCATGGTTAAGATTTGTAAGAAGAACATATTCATGCTTTCACTTACGTAACTTGATGGGAAATGAACTATGCCAGCTACGATGTCTTTTATCTCCCTAAAATGTGCAAATTCCAAGGTTACTCGTGTAAGCCTAAGTCAGTGGAGACAAATAGAGAGATCTAGGAAAATACTTCCTCTCATGGAATAGGTGTCCTGGCAGCTGCTTTAACCATCTTGCTTTTCTGTCTGGACTACAGAGGTAGCTTAGAGACAGAAAACTGTCTTAGATGCCTAAAGTTAAGAGTGGTTATATCTTATCTCTATCGAACAGCCCTGATTCAGGCAATCAATTAGTTTGGTCGCTGTCCTGCTCTATGAGGCTACACAGTCAGAGTGCAGGCTACAAGTGCTTCCCATCATTAACAGCCCAAGATGACAAACTCAGATTTTCTGAATCATCACACTAAATCTCGGCATGTCGTTTTTAGGTGTTAGCTTGCCTTAGGTTGTTTGAGTCTGACCTCCAGCCTCTATAGTGAAAAAAACCCGAAGTCCAATTTTATTCATTTAGCTATTTAATACAAATTAGTTTCCTTGTAGCTTGAGCCTTGAAGGAGGCAAGAACCTTTGTGTGAATTGTCGGTGGATCACAGTAAAGATCACGATAAAGATCTGTCTGTGCACTAACAGCGTATGCCCAGGGACAATTTCTGCTGCACACTGACAGTTTGACAGACATTTTTTTCCTGATCCTTAGAAGAAATGAAAAGATTTTTCAGACTTCCTAAAGATGCTGATTCCCAAAGCTCTGTGAGTTTTTTATTAAAGCATTCCAGCATCACAGCATCCAGACTTGTGCCCTTGTAGTTGATAGTCAAGGGGGATATTTGCAGGACTGACTGCACAGTGACCTCAGGTTTCCAGCAGCAGCAAAAATGCCTCAGGGAAACTCAAGAGATTTATCATAATGCTGTTTGTTTACAGGAACTTTCAGGTACAACAGAGACTGACAAGTACTGTACCACACAGCTTAAACAGTAAAGAGCTTAGCAATAACAATATAAAAAGACAGGCAGTCCAATATTTACATCGTATACAAAATTTTTCTCTGCTTGATGGTGTTAAGAGTTCCCTAGAGCTGTTTTCTGTGATATGCTGACGTTGCTGGGCCTACGGTTCAACACACTGCATTGGGTATAAATTCATGGGGCTTTTTTTCTCCCTCTGTTTTTCCTTAAGGCTGGTCAAACTTTGCAGAAAGTTAAATGTTTTAAGGAGGATTTGGCTTAGTATATCCATGCAATTTTTTGGAGCCACTGCCATGATCATTTGATACAGAGGTAGAATAAGGTAATGAAAATTTGCTATCTGCAATTTGGTTTTCCCTGTTTAGCTTGTGTAAGGGAAGGGTAAAGTCCTCACTGGTGATCTGAAGAGCTGGTTAGCTAGGAGGCAGTTCCAAGTAGAGACTCTCAGTTTTATTTTGATGACAAGAACTCTTTTAGGTACCTGCATGGCCCATTGCTGCAAAATCTGAATAACTCACAAAAATACATTTTCCTACTAAATTTGCTGTGTGAAAGAAAGAGACATATTTGTATCCTTGCTGTGCAGATAGTGCTCTGAGACTAATGTCTCAGTTCACAGACCTTTGTGCAAAATCTGAATTTTAAGAGATTGAAATTAAATGCTGAATTCCAAGTACGTAGTCATTAAAATCTTTAATACTCCAGGCCTTGCAACAGGCTGCCCAGGAAAATGTGGGAATCACTGTCCCCGGAATTGTTCAGAAGGCTTGTGGATGTGGTGCCTGGGGACATAAATTAAGTGGTGAACGTGGTGGTGTTGGGTTAATGGTTGGACCGAATGATCTTAGAGGGCTTTTCCAACCTCAACAGTTCTGTAATTCTAAGCTTCTAGATATACAGATTTTTGCCGATGAAATTTCCTTAAATGTTTGTTCACCTCTTACCGTGGGATGAATCGCTCTCTGCATGTTCTTCACTGACTACAAAGGAGCATCAGCTTCCAGGTTAGAACAGGCACCTGCCTTGCATGCCTCTAAAGATGCATGAGATAAATTTAGATGTAAATCCTTAAGCCCCCAGGAGACATATTTTCAGGCACCAATCCCACCTTGCTGTTGGTTATTCTGGTAGCTGCGTGCTTGGCAGACACCCTTCTCAGAGCTACTGATGATCTCTGGGATGTAAGCCCCTAAATGTTTGGCAAGTACTTGGATGTAGATCACAAACCATAAGGCTCCTGAATTCAGGACAGCAAATTATTGGAATATTTTTCTTTCCAGTGATTACCAGAAATGTTTAGGGAGCTTGTTTCAAAATATTTTGCAATCATTAGGTGCTTTTTGGCCATTTTTACTTTTAACGGTCAAGGCAACTCAGATTTCAGCTCAGATTAATATAATTCCCCTTCACAAACATCTCTCTCAGGTTTAGTTACTTTTTTAAAATTTTACCTTATTTACTGTGTTTACTGTTGAAACAGTTACCATGTCCTGCAGGAGATACCACCTTTTTAACTTCTGTGAGTTGAATATGCAAGTTATTACTGTTCATGAAAAATAAAATAGAGCCATACATGAACCGCAACACTTCAGAGTTTCTTCTCTCCCAAACTAGGAAAAAAATTTAATTTACAGGGTGGATGATAGCAGTATAGAGAATAAAAACAAACAAACAAACACCTATCCACCAAAAAAAACCCCAACAAAATCAAACCCAAAACAAACCACAAACCACACACAAAATCTGTAATTCAAAAGTCAATATTTTCAGGATTTTAAAAATATATATATATATGTTCGCATGAGTGTGAAAAACTAATGCGTAGTCTTCTGATCAACCACACTTGAAATAAACAAATGAGCAAAAAGGACAAAGAAATGACACCTGTGACATCTCTGTAATGGTCTCCAAAGGCAAACCTCCCCAACTATTGGTCTCACAAATTGGTGGTTGATTGAAGTGTAGACTGCAAACCTCATTGGATTGTGCAGCTCTCAAACCACACAAGAATGGAGAGTATTACAGCAGCAGCTGTTACCATGGACGTTGACAGAAATCTGAATAGTGCAAAGGATAAACATAACAAAAAAATAAAACCTTTCCAGATGGCTGTACAGCTTCCTAAAAATATACACTACCACTGAAGGCTGGCTGAATTGAAAAGATATGTTGTCTAAAATAAAAAAGCCGTAGAAGCTGCTGTATGCTAAAAAAAAAAAAAAAAGTAGAAAAAAATAAATGGCAAGATGTTGGTAAGTAAATTTTTTTTCTCCAGTCTCTGTAGAACTTAACTATGCAATTTAAAGTGGCAGATGTGAGCTATAACTAAGATTGGTGCATAGGTAAGAGTGTAAGCACCATTCTAAGAAGCATGACTGGATGGTTAAATGATAAATGCCATTTGGCTGCATTTTGATAAAACAATGTTACTGGAGTAAGGCAAGGAACTAAACCCAGTGTTGACTAGCATGTCTGCCTGCCTCTTTTCTGTACAAGTCTAACCACGCATGTCCATGCCTGTGGGACCTCAAGATTAGACTAACAAAACTGATTTATTGGGGTCTGTTTCTGGTATGTGGTCCCCAGCAAGTAAAAGAAATGAAGCTGGAACTCATGCATGAGGGCTTGTCAGTGTCTGCAAATTGTAGTTTCCCTGAATAACTGCCTGCTGTTTAAGATGAATGGCAATTCCATATATCATGGCACATAGTGTACACCATTAGCAGATTTATTTCTGGATGTCAAAGAGCTCCTGATTACCTTCTACTTTCAGAAACTTTTGCCAGTTTGGCTGAAAGTTTCCTGACCCATTTGTCTGCAGGAAAAAGATAAAAAGGAGATAATCATCACAACTCTTCCCTTATCAAGACTTAAAGGACATAGGACTGCATTTCATGCGATCTAAAATGAGAAGCTGGTCAGTGTTTCACAGAATTAAGACTACTGCAATTAGAAAGTTAAAATTTAGCAAGTTTTTTCTCCTGTTAATTCTGTCATCAACAGGCTGTTTTAACAGAGTATTTCTTTTATTCTTCAGTCTCAAATTATTTGTGGCAGATTTATACTATTTGTTCTCGTACCAGCATTATTCTTCAGATTTAAATAGCTCCTCCTTTTTGTTGTATCATCTCAGATACATTTCTAATCAGCTTCCACTCAAGTTTGATTTGACTAGAGCAAACAAGCCCCCCAGCCTTCCTTCACTTCTCATAAAGAATGGTTTTGTTTCCTTGATCAGCCTACCAGCCTTCCCTGCATTTCTCCCTGTTTGATCATGGGCAACAGCCAGAGGGGTGTGTGTGATATACTGGTGCTGGTCATGCACTAGGAAAGAAAGGAGCAAGACCACAGCCTGGCACCTTAACTCAAGAATTGTTATTTCTGAGCATTTATCTGTGATGTCTTAACATCCTCTAAACATTTTTAGTACCATAAAGGCACATGTAGAGCAGAGAGTGAAAATTTTGAAATAACTATCTAATCTTCCACTGCCTGTCAGTATAATTCCACACTCTATTGCTAATTTCAATCTAAATTGCTTCCTTTCAGGCCTAAACCCATGCAATCTAAATAATATATTAAACATGAAGGATCCAAATGAAGCCTGGCAGTCACTCAAGGTGAGATTACAGCCTGTTTAAAATGAGCATGTGCTATTTTAGAGGCAGGTGTCTCAAAGGTAATTGTCATCATCTTCTCCTTTGGATTATTCCAGAAATCATCAAGAAGATTGTGTACTTCCATTAGCCTCGACAGCTGGTTCTGCTGATGCTGGGATGTCATAAAAAGTGCTGTTAGAGTGATGCATTTCTCATGGAGAGCACATGGGCACATGTAAGAAATGCTGCTCTGAACCAGGTATTTGCCTGAATGACTCCTTCCTCCTGCAGGATAGAACAATCACATATTACTCAACTTGAAAGAAAAAGACACCATCCAAGATACTGTCCAAGCTTTTATAAAGTGCCTTGGATGCAACCTCCAGATACAATTTCCTACTGTACAGTTCCTTACAGGAAAATGATACAACAGACATCTCATTTCAGATGATATACTCAGCTTTCTTAACTACATTTCCTAGCCAATCAACAGAATAATATTTTTTTTAAATGATTTAAAACATATCTATGATTTTATGAACCTATGGACATTGTATATGGTCTGCACTCTCTTCATTCCACAGCTAAATAAGGAATTTGAATCCTGATTTGGTAAAGTATTCACATAAACAACAATTATTTGCATTATTTATTGTGGTTGCTTAGGTGTTCCCTAGCTGTTTTGAATAATTAAGCCTCCAGAAAACCTCTCTCCCAATCATCAGCAATCCTTGTTTATTAAAACCATTACACTTGTTTCTCAGGATCTTCCTGTTGAGCTATAATTTCATTATCTCAGACTAGTTCCACTGGGGTGTTACTGTCTGAATGCATGTTAACCCTTTGTTTTGTACATTATTTTATAAATTCTCTCTGTCATAACTATAAATCAGTCACTGCAACTGCACTACATGCAGTTGCTCTAAGAAAAGCAGAAGAAGCAGAACATAGTTCTAAGAAGAGAAGGTTAGATTGCTAAGTGTGACGAAATCCAGATAAATCTCTGTTCTAAACTGCTGAAGGAATCTAGTGCAGTAAATGCCAAGTCCAGCAGCAAGGATTTTTAAAGGCCTTTAGAATTGTATGATTAGAGAGTGTCAAAACCAGTAACAATTTTTTAGAAATGACTTCCCCCTCCTCCCCAACAACCTTCTGCTCTTTCGCTTCTCACGACAGCCAACTCAGGGCTTCTTTCAGTGTGAGCAAAACTGAAGTTTGCCACCTCATGGGTGAGCATCAGAGATATTTATTTAACCCTCATTGTTTGTGGTGTCACTTCAGTTCAAAGAAGGATTTGGGGAGGATGGAGTAGGCAATAAGGGGCTTGAAGAAATTTTTAAAGTTCTAGTGAAGTAGAGACAAATGGAAGAGGCAGGTCTGAGGAGCTTTGTTTTTTTTTTTTTTGGTCAGATCTACTAATTTATCTTTATTTATTTACGCATTATATATATTTATTTATGTATTTCTTCTTGTGTAAGGTGATACAGTGGTATTATCCCTTTGGATTTGAGAGAAACACTTTCCAACGTGCAGCATAGGGATTTCGTACTGCAGGTGGAGATGATGGCAATTAATAGAGGATGTGGGGTGCATTGAAGAGCTGTTGAAAGGGGAGACTGTGTGGAAGGGGACACTGGGATAAAGAAAGGCTACTGTTACTATCCTCGAGGGATCAATCTGTGACAGATTGTATTTAATATATTTATTAATGACCCAAATACAGAGAACTAAATATGGGATTCTGGAATTCAAACCTGGTCATAAAGCTGGCACGTAATGCTGGGAGGTGGGGAAGGAATCATCCATTAAAAGAAGCCAGGGTGGATCAGATGACTCAGGCAGCTGAAATGAAAAGTATGAGATAAACTGGAGAGTTTCAAATTACAATACTGGGCACTCAGAAACCAATATTATTTTTTGCTTTTTTTTTTCTATAAATGGAGGATTTCTAAATTGGAAGACAAAAAAGGTCATTCCTTAGCTGAAAGATGAAGCTATGAACTGCCAAGGAATTTACTTGGCTTCCAGTGTTTTCCATTGTAGAAAGCATTGGTTAAACTTTAGTTGACAGATTAAAAGACTTTGCCTTTTTGACCTAACCAACTGAGTGTCAAAAGGGATAACTTTCTGCAAATCCTTTTGAAGAACAAATATTAAACAGGAAAAAGGTTCCAAAGTTAAAAAATTAAAATTGGTCTTCATCAAGTTTAGGGTGAAAAAGAGTGGATTACTGGAATGGTGTTCCACAAATAGCCAGCTGGAGAAGGAATCAAAATTGTTTTAATATGATGTTTGGTAATCTACTAAAAAGGATTGCACATTAAAATACGAGAATTTAAGGAGACTGGAAATTAAGTTTGTGATCAAGTTCAGATGAGCAAGTCCTTGGACATTTCATGTCTCTGAAACAAGAGTAAATCACTTATCACACTGTATGTTAATGACACCTTTCTGGGATTGGGTTGCTTGGGGGAGGGAGGGTAGATTTTTCCCTGGTAATCCGTAAATGGCTACTGGAGATTGAGTGAGTAGAGTTGCCTTCCCCGGGCCTTTATGCAGAAGAAGAAATAGCCATTCCAGTTTTTCTGGAGCCATTACACATTTAAGAGACTAGAAGAGCTCAGGCTGGCAGGTACTAATTTTGACCTACTCTCTCTCACTGTAGGACGTGGTCGACTTTCTTGGTTCATATGGTTCATATGGTTCGTCTGTGCCTATGCAAGATGAGTTAATAGGAGAGCAGGAGAACGGCAGAGGCTGTATGCTAAAAAAAGTATATATGTAGTAAATGCTAAATAACAGTAGTGCTGTAGGACACTGGTAGAAACACTGTTGCAGAAGCTACATTCAGAACACAGCTGATCCGTTCCAGTTCTGTGCTCCTGTTAAAAATTGCTTGAAACATGAAATCTTTAATCAGGCAAAATTTGTCTTAGAACTTTTTCTTAGAACTGTGCTGAAATTTTAGTCCCCTTTAATATTTCTTCTGTAAAGACTTCCTGCTCGCTCAGATATTTCTTTTCCCTAAATAGCAATCTGTGCCAACACTCTACATAGTCTCTAAAAATTTACCCAGCAAGGCACATCTCAAATAATTTTAAAGAAACCTAATGACAAGAGAAGGCAATAAGAGATAGGAATTGAAATTTTTTTCTTTTCTTTTAACAAATAGCAATGAATAACTTCTTTTTTTCCCCCAAAATATCCATCAAAACTAACTTCGTTAATATATGTGTTTTACTTCAAAATTATTGAATGAGAAATAAAAAAACCAGAAATAATAATAAGGACAGAATGAAATATTACTGTTCAAAAAAAAAAAAAAAGAAAACATTTTAGTTTTGTTCAAAAAACATCTGAAAGATAACTCTGTCATCGGTCATGGCCACCAGAGCTTCATGAGAGGAAAGTGCCGCTTATCAAACCTGATTTCCTACTATGACAAGGTAACCCACCCACCTCATTGATCAAGGGAAGCCAGTTGGTGTAATCTGTTTGGATTTCAGTAAAGCTTTCAATGCTGTCTCTCACAAGATCCTTCTGGACAAAATGTACAGCACACATATGTACAGCTGGATAAACACATCATATGATGGGTGGACGACTGACTCATGGATGGAGCACAGAGGGTAACAGTGAATGGGGTAACATCAGACTGGTGACCTGTCACTAGTGGGGTTCCACAGGGCTCTGTGCTCTTCAGCATCTTCATAAATAAATGACTTGGACACAGGACTAGATGGGATACTAAGCAAATTTGCAGATGATGCAAAACTCAAAGGAGCTGTTGACTCCCTTGAAGGCAGGGAGGCCCTGCAGAGACACCTTGATAAATTAGAGGGCTGGGCAATCACCAACCATGGTTCAGCAAGGGCAAGTACTGGATTCTGCACCTGGGATGGGGCAACCCTGGATGTATGTACAGAATGGGGAATGAGATGCTGGAAAGGAGTGCAACAGAAAGGGACCTGGAGGTCCTGGTTGATGGGAAACTGAATCTGAGTCAGCAGTGCCCTGGCAGCCGGGAGGGTCAACCTGTTCCTGTGTCCTGGGGGGCATCAGGCAAAGGGAGGGGATTGTCCCACTCTGCTCTGCAATGGGGTGGCCACACCTTGAATATTGTGGCAGTTTTTGACATCACAATATAAGAAAGATATTAAGCTATTAGAGAGTGTCCAAAGGAGGACAATGAAGATGGTGAGGGGCCTTGAGGGGAAGCCGTATGAGGAGTGGCTGAGGTCACTTGGTCAGTTCAACCTGGAGAGGAGGAGACTGAGGAGAAACCTCATTGCAGTTACATATTCTCCTCGTAAGGAGAAGAGGAGGGACAGAACTGATCTCTTCTCTGTGGTGACCAGTGACAGGACCCAAGGGAATGGCACGAAGTTGTGTCAGCGGAGGTTTAGGTTGGATATTAGAAAAAGGTTCTTCCCCCAGAGGGTGGCTGGGCACTGGAACAGGCTCCCCAGGGAAGTGGTCACAGCACCAAGCCTGACAGAGTTCAAGGGGCATTTGGATCATACTCTCAGGCAGCTGGTGTGAGATCATCTTGGGGATGATCCTTCACAGGGCTAAGGGTTGTACCAGATGATCCTTGGGGGTCCCTTCCAACTCAGAATATTCTGTGATTCTGTGAAAAAGCAATATTTTGAAAGAATTACAAATTTGTTATAGAAATATGTTTTTAAAGAAACATATTTTTCACTCTTTTGGAGGTTTTAGATTTTGTTTTGCAACCTGTAATTATCTTTATTTAATATTAAAAACTCGTTAAGTTTTATTTGATTCTGATGCAGACTGGACAGGGAAATGAAAAATGAGACCAGTACACCAGTGATTAAAGTGATCCAGGAGATGCATTTCAAAGCATAGCCCAAGGAGGTTATACTATTTCAAAAGAGAAAGTATGTCATGATTGCCTTCTTTTTTGTTTTCTTATATATTTTAAAAGCTAATTCATGCTGGCATCTGTTTATTGAGCCACACAGACCATTTTCTTCATCTAATTTGGCAACTCTTATGATCATAACCAAGTGATTTTTAAAGACTTTTTTCAAGTATAGACATGACTTCACCATGGTCTGAGGAACACAGGTGATTGAAATTGTTTCCTTTTAGACAAGATTTGGGGAGTTTACAGTCATGTACATTGCAAAAATTTCCTGAAAAACATTGTTTCCAGGCCCCAGTCTCGTGATATGATTCTGAATGTGGCATTCTCTGTTTTTATGTGAAGAAAACCAATACTTCGTAACTCTGATTCCCATAATCATTATTCCTTGTTCAGGTACATCATCTGTGAATAAACATCTCCTAATATACTTTTTTCTTTGTGAAAGCCTGTAATTTTTGAGACACCTGGATGCAATAATGAGGAGACACGTTTTCACTCTGAAGAAATAATTCTGAACACTGTGATTCAAGGTTAGTCTATCCAAGTGCTTGAACAAATCAAGATCGAGGGACCAGCTATTGTAATTTGGCTGTGCTGGGGTATGGCTGCAAGGATTCTTGATGTACCTCTGGTCTGAGTGCTTTTCAGGCTATTCCTAGGCACGGTGTAGGAGTAAACTTGTGCCATGGCACATTCCTTGTTGACAGTTTAAATGTGTTGGAGAGCGAGGGGGCTTTTCTAGTGTGGACATGGAGAGGATTGTCATGGGTTAATTCGTTAATATCAAAGAGCCACAGTATTGTGTTCTAGAAACTAGAAGATAGGGAGTTTCAGATAAATCACTGAGTACCTACTCATAGAAACATGGTGTGAAATAACTGTGTGTCTAAGGGTGCTGTAGAAACCCTGTTTCTTTCTGTTAAAAGAAACAAAATAGTTGTGGGGCTACAGGAAGTGTGATTGCAGATAAAAGTGCCAACTACGTGAAGTTTTGGCTATGTGAGAGTAGGGTGATAGACTGATAGATGGAAAGACATCAAGAATTTTAAAAGAATGTATCTTTTTTTTTCCAAAGGCAATAGTATTACTAGTGAAAAAATACAGCAAAGAACAGCTTCCTTACTCTGAGTTTGAATAGACCGTAAAATAGTTTTTCAGGGAAAGTGGAGAAAGCTGTGCCAAGTACAGATTGTACAACTGTAGTGATTTTGGATGGAATTGAGTTAATTTTCTTCATAGTAGCTCGTAGAGTGCTATGTTTTCAATTTCTGATGAAAACAGTACTGATAACAGAGCAGGGATGTTTTAGTTATTAGTGAACAGCATCAAGGCCTTTTTTGCTTCTCACTGTGTTCCCAGGGTGAGGAGACGGGGGTGCACAACAAACTGGGAGGGGTCACAGTTGGGAAAGCTGCCCTCCAACTGACCAAATACCATATGATGTCATGCTCAGCAATAAAAACTGAGAGGGGAGATTTTTGTTGGCTCTGCAATTCCATGGGAACTGGCTGGGCATTGGTCTGCTGGTGGGCAACAATTTGGCGTTTTAGCGCAGCTTTTTTTTTTTTTTCTTGATTTTGTTTTTCTTTGCTTCTTTTTACCTTTATTTTTAACTTTTCCTATTAAAGTGTCTTTATCTCAACCCACAAGTTTTCTCACTTTTACCCTTCTGATTTTCTCCCACATCCTACTGCGGGGAATGAGCGTGCGGCTGTGTGGTGCTTAGCTGGTGGCCAAGGTTAGCCCACAACCACAACTAAACTGAAAAAGAATTAAAAACTACACTGCCCAGAAAATTCTCCCTTGAGAAGCTTGTCTAGAACTGCCAGAGATAGTTAGCATGGCACATTCACAAGCTGTGAAAATCATAGAGGTGAATAAGGTGAACCTCAGAGTGTTACAAAACCTGCAGTGTTACTGCACCCAGGCACGTTGTCTGGATAAAAAAAGTATTAATATTATTAGGTTGTATATTGAGAGACATTTGATATTAAGGGATAAACTGCTGCAGATGCATAGAAAGATTAGGAGATGAGAGTACATTCATCATTAAGTCATAGAACGTTAAAAAAATGATGGCATGTTTTCGGAAGGTAATTACACACATTCTACAGACATTCTCACCTGGTGTAAATCAGCAGATTTCTTTTGCAGTGAGAATTTTGGTGATTTATAAACAGAGGAGAACTTAGCTCACTGTTTGTGTTCCCATGCTGTCCATGTAACACTGTTTAGACCAGAAACATTCATGCTCATGTTTTCCTGAATTTTAAGATGCTATGGATTGTGAAATCGTTGGCAGCCTGGGAAGTGCCATATAATCACTCCTGTTAGCTTAAAGGAAAAGCTGTTTGACCACACAGAATACTTCACAAAAACAACAAAATAGAAACTCATTTAAAATTCCAATGAACAGGAATGATGAGCTCAATCTTGAGAAGTGCAAAACATGCATTCCTTTTTGTTGGAAGAGAATAGGGCAGATCTTGCAAGAAGTAAAGAAGCCATTTCTCTAGGGCTTATGCCCAAAAGGAGCCGAAAATCTCCTAGGAAGTGTTGAGTGCTCCAGATTGCCACTGAATTCTTATGATTCTGTCCCTCCTTCTCATAAAGGCTTAAAACAAGTATACAGCATTGTGCTTCTAAATCTGAAGGCTGGTTTTTTGTTGTTGCTGTTGTAATGAAGTATAGTTTTGTTTTCATTTCAGAATACTTGCTTTAAAAAAACATTAAAAAATTGTGCTTTATCTGACAAAATGAAACTAATAATTTTGTTTTCTGCTAGTATCCTCCATGCAGTAATGTGAACTGAGGTATCAAATATTTAGTACTATGAAGCACTAATATGGATATGGTGATTTCTCATTAATGCTAACAACTTTAAAACTAATTCTCATTAGCTTGAAATAATTATTTAGCTGCTTAGAAAGTGATTAAATTCAAACAGAAGTATATAATGTGTTTACAAAAAAAGAACTGGTTGACATTACAAAATGATAATGGCTTTATTCCTTAAAACTTATTATTGGATTGGCCCATACATTTAAGGAATGGTCTTAAAACTGGGGAATATGTTTTTATTTTAGTGTAAAAATTGCATCCAATTTGGAAAAAGCATTTTGGATCTATCAGCTACAAATTAAGCAAGAATCACAAAAATAATAAACCCCAAAATAAACCCTAGAACAATATAATTCAGATTTTAATGGAAAAATAAAATTATTTCCCCATAATTGTTTGACTAACCCTGCTCCTATTTTCCCTTCATATATAGAATGTTGGCATTTAAAAGTTGGAAGTACAGTAGCATTAACAGTTTCACACATGCAGAGCCCAGAAACTGAATGATAAGAAAGGCTAAGGCTCCTAAAGGAGACATGAATTTCGGGTGGGACAGTCTCTGGGATCTGAGTTTCATCTCACTGTTTGAAAGCTTGAGCCTTTTTGTTGAGGGAGAAGCCTTCTTTTGTGCATCTTCACTTACCTTTCAGGTTTTAGAACTATGTGCTGAGCAGTAATGAAAAAGCTTGAGAAGCAAGTGTGAAAATGGAGTGATGAGAAATGTTCTCTCTTCGTTACAGCTTCCGTCTTGGATGGTACACAGGGAGCTTAAGTGAGGAGCTCAGGAGCAGATGCATGGATGCTATTAAAGCTTATGTGCCAAAGCATTAAAACTAGAACTGTTCTTCTCCATAAAGGACAGAAAAAAAGAGGGCCCTCTAGCCATAAATTCACCAGTAAAATGCATGTGCACTGTATCATTTGGCTCAATAAAAAATGTGGCATGTGGCAAAATTTTAGACAGATAAATGTGATTAACACTGAAAGGCAGATGGCAAGGAAAAGGGACAGGGGGAAAAACTACAGAAGGGTGGGATTCAGAGACACTCTCTGATATTATAAATACATTAGGAATTCCATCCTCATAGAGGACAATATTTAAATACTTTCCTAAACAGAAGAATATGACAGATTTTTTTACTGAATTAGAGCCTAAACTTTCAAGTGACGGTCAGTGTATATTGGTTTGTGCGTTCGTTGTAAAACATTGTTGTTATCCAAAGTATAAATTTCAAGCATCCTGGTGTCAAGAAATGTGTTTAAGAGTGGCAGTTAAACCATTTCTTAGAGGTATGATAAGAAGTGTCAGTGCCCTGCATAACAAATCATGTTTATGTTACAGTAGAAAGTAAACATTTGCATTTCAAACCCACACAAACTGTGGGTAATATGCTAAGGTTGCTCTAAGTCAGCCTTGCAAAAAGTTCTGGAGCCCAAGTTCCGAGAAAGTGACTGTTTGTGAACAACTACCATGTACTTCATTTCAACCTGAGCAACCTATGGCTGAGAGTGTCACACAGTGGGGGGTTTTCAGCTCTTGGATTTAATGGAGAGATAGTGGCAAGGAGCGCATTAGAAAAAAAAGGGAGTGAGGTGGAATTAAACTGGGATTTTAAAAAATGGAAAATCAAAGTATGAGGTTTCAGCCCTGTCAAAATGTTTAATTCTTCTTGTTCAAGCTGCAGATGGTTTGAGTCATCTTCTGCCAGAATTAACTTGGTGACACAGTAAAATAACCTTTCAGAAATACGTTTCCCATATTTTATTCATTGTTGCACTTTAGCTGAACCTATTCTTTGCATGAATAAGGTATTTGAGATCAGATGCCCTCTTCATACTTGCTTGGTGGGAATTAGAATGTGACTTCTTAAGACCTAAGCCTAATTATGGAATGAAGGCATGAAATGTTGCTTTTGCTTACAGTGTGTGTTGTGCATCTTCATCTGTCTATGCAAAATACTTACGAACTGTGCTAAAAACGAAACCCTTGTGTCTACATCCTGCAAACAATCTGGAATGCCACCTTCTGTTACATAATAAATGCAGACTTAGCTCTAAAGAAAAATAAACCACATGTAAAATTTGTTCAGTTGAAACTGGCTATTTGACTTAAGACAAAAGGGTCTTTTCTGCTATTTGGATGGTTCTTTAGATCCCAAAGCAGTGGACAACAGTGAAGTAAAAATTAAGGTGTGGCCATTAAAACATTCCAAGGAGTTTAGCAGATGAAGGTACCAAGTTAAAAGCTGGGAGTGAACACCAAAAACTGCCTGTTTCAGAGGTGGCATATTTTATCCTTTCTACTAGGGGTTCTTGCTGCCTTCTATCATTTTACAGTGCTAACAGGGGCTGTGGAGGGTCTAATGTAGAGCAGAGAGCATTAGAGCAGAACTCTGTGCAAGGTCTGAAACTGTCCTGGATATCTGAGAGGCAGATTTTGGGCATGTTTATTACATTGCTTGACTCCATTTTGTATAGTGCAGTGTTTCTCTTTACAATTTAGGCTTCTCATAAGCATACGAAGAACACCATCTACTTTTAACCCTGAGTATTATTAGTTCAAGTGGCAGTTAATGAGATAATATGTGCATATATGTTTTTACAATGTGCATATCTCATTATACAATTTATTAAAAGTGCAATATTTATCCAATGCAAACTCTGTACATATTCAAGAGGTTTCTGTAAAAAGAATATTCTGAATTTTAAATTGATTTAGGATTTTTTTTCTATCACAAAAAGATTTTCTGTGCTTCAAAGGAAGGATTTTATTCAAGCAGATGACATCTTTCAAATCAGAAGCAGCATTTTAAGTTCAAGTGCTACATTTTGGTCTGTGGCAGGTGATTACTTTTATAAATCAACTGTAAAAGGTAATCCTGAAAGCTCTCCATAAATAATAACCAAGACTGAAAATTTCTGTGTAGTGTGTGTGTATAATGGGAGGAAAATAGAGTTGAGGCAAATGGAGTTGAGTTTAAATGACTTTCTTCATGTAGCTAAATGGACATTTCTGCCATGGAAATCAAATGAGGGGTATACATATGGAAAGAGGGCAGGATCTGGTACCAGCTTTGCAAATGCTTCAAAAAATTATGCTGAGCAGCTCAGTCTGTTACAGCTTTTGAACAAAATCTGGAGGAGTGTTCATAACAAGTATAGAGCAATTTACATATTTTTCAGTTGTCAGACACTGTGCGCCACAAACTAACAGGGATGACTGGGTAGTATGGAAATCTGCTGCTGAAAAATTGTCCAAATAGATTTCAGTTCAACATGTTCTCCCATTACTGTCTGTGAACATTTGTACAAGTAAAACTTTCTTTGGAGCTGGTGAATTGTAAACCTTCACAAAAGATTTATTTAACCTATGCTATATTTGTGCCAACGTGGAAAGCAGTTTAGCACAATTAGGTCACATAGTCAGGAAGCAGTAATGCTATTTATTGCATGATATGGATAACTATTCATGAAGCTGCCGTAGTGAAGTCTTAGTTTTCAGGCTGATACAGCCAACCATTGCAATTAGATACAACTGAAACAGCTTTTGCAAGTAGTTTCTCTAAATTTTCAGGTAAATTGCTTCTCACATCCTGGGAAATGCTTTCCATTTGTTTTTTTTTTCTATTCTATTCCTGTACTAAAATATTGTACAAATTGTAAATAGAGTTATTCACATAGTGAATAATATTCACATATTATTAGGGCTTGGTGTCATTCAACTGTTTTGTTTAGTAAGTATGAATAAGGCCATCTGTAATCTTTCTGACCACTTCATGAGTGGGCATAGTGGCAAAAGTTACTGAACTGCTGATTTGTTGAACAAATTCTTCAGTTTTTTCTTCTTCACCACAAATGTAATGTTTATTTTTAAAATTTAAAGAGAATTTCAGAAGTATTTTCTTACCTGTCATCTCTATCTGGTTGTAGTTCGGATTACATGTAAGTGAAATCTTGATATAGCTGTACGAATATAGCCTTACAAAGGACACTCAGCAAATCATTCCCAAAAACCCTGGAGAAACCCCTACCACTATTATATGAAATGCTATTTTCACACCAAACACAGTGCTTACTCCTTCAGTTAAGGCCTCAGAATTTTCAGTTTTCCCCTGTTTCTGTCTGGAAAGATCCAAAAGTAATTTAAAATGCTCACTTTCATGTTGCAGAGATTAATGAGAAATGAAACTTTTTTGTTAAGAGACAGGATGTTTATTATTAAGACTGATGGGAAAATGGAAACTATTTCCCTTGAAAAAGAATTCTAAAAAATAAGCCTTATCAAGATGAGAAGGCAAGTCCACAAATATTTGTGGTTAAGAATGGATGAAAATTCCATTTGAAAAAAATTCAGTGGAAATTTTTAGCTTTCCAGCTATGGCCATGAAAACATTTCATCAGTTGGGAGAAAGGAAAATCAACAGGAACCTTTAAGAGTGGAATCTGGGGAGTCATCATTTGGTTTTACTTAAAGGAAAAGTGTTAGAAATTCTTTCCAATTCTTTCCAATTACAGGTTTCAAAAGTGCTTTACTTATTATTATGGCAGTCAGAGCTGTCCACTTTCAGAATTCCTCAGTCACACCAAAGGATGGATGCAGGTTTGTTTTCCAAATAGCAGTTTGATTTTCTTGCTCTATTAAGTTCATTGTTGTGGAAGCCTTCAACATCATGTTTTCCTTGTGTTCTCTACCTTTTTAACCCTTTTACCATCTGTGTTTATATCACTGCTTTTGGTCACCACATTTGTGTAGCTCACCCTTTGGAGATATTTCAGTTGTTGTGTGTTCCTTTGTTCTTGTTGTAGCTTTTCTTACCTTGCAAAGAAGGTAAGAAGCTCACCACAGAAGCTCAAAAATATTGCAGAAGATCATGAAGAGTTTTCACTGTCATGAATCATGAGGAACTTCACAGCAGTTAAAACAGTGGTCAACCTTAAAACTGTTTGTCTACACAATATAAGCAATTAACTCCCTCACAAAATGTAAAAATATGCTTGGCAAATTTCAAAATTATCAACAAAAGTCAGTTTTATCTGTGACCCAAAAAACGTGGTGTTGTTTAGTTAGCAGTTTTTAAAAACTCAGAGATAAACTACTTCCAGATTACAAAAGGTTTAAGGTTAATCTCCACATTAGGAGATTTAAATGTGAGTTAATAAAGACAAAGTAACATAGAGATATTTCAGCAAATTTCTTTCAAATTATTTTTCATCTCTGGAAGATCATCTTTCAGGTGCATATTGATCAGAGGACTTATTCTGTCGTCATAGCAATGTGATTTTCTTGTTTTAATGTCAGAAATGAAGTTCTAATGGTCTGAATTTATAGTTTCATTGTCAGATCAATGCCTTGTAGCTATCAGATGTCAAAATGATGACTTAAAGTATGGTGTATCATATAATGCAATTATTTTGGCCAGCAACTTACTCTTGCTCTTTAATAGCAGCCACTGGTCATAGATGTAGTAATTGAGGACCTAAAAATACTGAAGCCCTCATTTAGGAGCTTGATCTTTTTCATGCTTGTATGTATCTGAGAAAATAGTATATTTCAGCAGCTGATGCAAGCCCTGAGACACAGTTTTTGACTTACAGGTTTGCATTGAAAGAACACTTTTCTCATTGTTTAAAACTGTGTATAACTACATTTTTCTCAAAAATTTTGAACAGAACTGCAGCAAAATGTTTGAATCTTGAAACTCAGATCAGATTCTTTTACATAAGGAATCAGTGTTTCTCCTGGTTTGAAGGAAAAATAAAAATAGAGTCATACATGATTGAAAAGACATTTTTTACTTGCCTAGTTTAACACAAAGCTCACAGAAAATGTAAATTTAACCATGAACATTTGACTCAGTGAAAGAAGAACTTCAAAGACGAACTGGAACATTTAAAAATCAACTTATTATGCAAGGGCTCTTCCTCCTCTCCTTTCTTTTTCTTAGCAGAGGAACAAAATACTTGGTAATCCGCTGCTATTAACTTTTAAGGTCCTCACCACTGAAACATCAAAATACAATACAAAAGTAATTTTCTAATAAGTGTTCCAACTTCTTTTTTTTTCCCCGGTGAAGTATGTCGATTTTTACTGCTTTTAGTGGCAAAACATAGCAAGTCGAGCTGTTTTGGGAATCAAATATAATTTTGAATAACCTTTTATGGAAAAATGGTTTCTTAGGCTTAGAATGGAGTTTCTCATCAAAAGGAGACCTTGACTGCACAGAATAGCGAATAATTCGAAACCGAAGAACACGCACTTGACAGTCTTCAATGTGCTTGGTTCAAGCTACTGATGTGGACAGGAGCATGTTCATCTAAAGTAAAGACTTACTGTCTTGCTTGAGTGTGTGTCTCCTAGTCCTTTCTCAACTCTAAATGAGCTTTGGCCTTTCATGTCTTCCTCCTGCATATACAAACTGTGGCTCTGTGTAAATTCTTCTTATTGACTATAAGGAGACCATGATGTGACTAGCTGATATGTAAATACATTCACTCTATACATCTAAAATTAGGTGATTTCAAACAACATTACTGACAGCTTTACAGATGCATACGTGAATCAGGGATACATGCAAATAACACTTAGGAGCTTAACTCTGTGAATGCGACCTCTGGAAAGTCCTGTAAGGACTGATTGAAGCACCAAAATAAGAGTTATTTATAAGGAATGCTAAAAAGCTTTTAATTCATCCGTCAGCTGCTGTTACCAAGTATGATGGCGACATTATCTGATTCCTCCCTCGTCAGTGTTGTCTTTCAGAATCTGTACACTGGCAATGCAAACAGCATGGGACTGAGGTGTAGGAGATGGAGGTGAGTGGTGGGTATTGAAGCTTTCTGCTCTTGTGGTACGGGGGTGATGCTGCGAGAGGACCGCATGATAACAATCTTAATAGACATGGTCCATCCTGGTCAGGAGGCCTTAGAATCATTTATAATGCTTGTGTAAAGCTTAAAGGGCAGTGAATCTCATAAGCTTTTCCATGGGACTCGCTGGAAAAATGTAACACATTAAGGGCAGAGTAATTGAATGTACAAATGCAGGCTTCATAATTTATCCTTCTGTGGAGTGAGTTCTACTGAAATTGTGCATGTAAAGTGAATTCGGTATGTACAACTTTGCATCTGATGCACTGAACATAGGTTAAACAAATACAGTCAGGGTCAAGTGTCTAACAAACCTCGACATTGCCCAATAGCTATCTCTACCGTTGCTTCACGTTTGCTGTGGCAGGTAACTCTCTCTAGGTATTCATACGAGGAATCTGCTGCCTTTTATGCTGGTAGCCCAAAGATGGATAGATGGAAAGATACACATGCTGTTGAAGGGCACATGAAGCACATAATTCTCAGACTGTACGTGCATACTGTTATGAGGATAGATACCCTCTGGAAAATAATGAGAAAACAATTAATCTATTGCAGTAGGGACTTAGGGCAGGAGCCAGCCAACTGTTGCATATCCACAGAATCACCCAGCCCTAAGAAAGTATGTCTTAATGATTTAATTACTTTTCTCATCTGAGTGGATAGTGTAATTCTGATTACAGAAGCTGAGGATGAACACGCTTAAAACTAATAAATACAAAGTGCATTCATCTGAAATGAGCATCATCAGCACTCACAATGAAATTACATTTATGGGCATTGTTTCATTAAATGTAACCTCTAGCTTATTACAGGCACATTATTTTTCATTTTTTATGCATGATGTCATTCCTTTATTTAAACAGACCATGTTAAATATTTTATGAAACCATTAAAGGAACAAATAATAAAATTTTGCATTAAAAATGGATCTGTGAAAGTGTCTGGCAACTAAAATACAAACAAACAAATAAACAAAAAGGGTGGCATTATGTTGCAATCTGTCAGAAATTCTCCTGGAGTTTTATCTGTGATTTGGCCACTGTTGCTCTATTTCTCACTCAGTTGGCCTATTAATATGAGCTATGTAAAATGGTAGAAATATGTGAGCTACCTCGGGGCAGAATATGATGATCTTGTTCTACCTCAGACTTTTAGAGTATGCTAATTGTGTGCTGGGCTTTTTGTGTCCCCAAAGCCCTGTTTCATATATTTAATTAGAGTTTTTTAACTTTTAAAGTATTTCCTATGTGCACTGGCAAGTATTTTTAAGAACCATGTCCTGTGTATACTGAGGCAATTGTGCAGATTAGCTAAAAGAGTCATTAAGCATATCTGCTTGCACAAGACTGTCATAATCCAGTCTCCAAGCATAATTTTATGGCCACTGCAAAAGGCAGGGTACAGATGGGGTGTTGAACTTGCGGTTTAGCACCTCCTGTGAATCCCATTGACTGCAGCAAGAGCTGAGAGAATTCTTCGATTTGTGAAATCTGGCTCCACAAAACATAAAAATTAATATAGTGGCAAACCCCTCAGTATTTATGTAGTGGAAACCCCTACTAAACATACTGAGAGATCAATACAGTTCTGTGGAAATCAGGAGAAAGATTCCCATTGGATTCATAAGGAGTTGAATCAAGTAACTAATTACTAAAGATGTGATCCTGCAAGAAACAGAGCCAAGTCTTCATCTCCCAAAGGGAATGGTTGTGGTGGTGGTGGGAAAAATTCACTGTATTCAGCAGCTTCCAGTGCTGCTCTGTACCTGAGAGATTTGAATCTTAAATGAATGAAATTCAAGACATTTTCTTTGTCACCCAGAAAAAAAGAAAAATAAAAAACAATGGCAGGAACTGAAATACACAGATCTGAGTTTCAGTGCTAATGTGTCATTGCCAGCTATTACTTTTCAATTTTCTCCTTGCAGAAGGAGTAGCTTTGTCAAGGTCATGCCACAGATAAATCATTTCTGCTTTTCAGCAAGGTCTTGCTAAAGCAACTGTAATCAGGACCTTCTGTAAATTAGGATTTCTTTCTAAGGAATGCATTCTTATTTCAAATGACCTCTTGCCTCATTTTTTCCCTTTCTTCTTCCCTTTTTAACGTGTAAGTGATTTGTCAACTTCTCACATTTCAAGGACGTAATTAAGGATGCTGATTAAATTGACATAATTCTCAGCACTGAAGAATGTGAACAGGAGTGCACTCACTGCTTTTTAGATACTTCTGTCCCATCTTCTACAAATAAATGGAAGTAATAGAGCTTGAGAAATAAAAAAGGTCGTGGTGCCTCCTCAAAAGTTGCTAGGTTGAGAGTAGATCTTTATGCATTGTAGCTGTTAGTATGTTGTCCTCAAAAGAGAATAACTTGTGTTTATGGAAAGGTTCAGGCTTGATGAGAGTAAAAGGATGCTTCTCTGATACAATTATTTCTTCAAAGTACACATTAATGTCTTTTAAATGCAACTCATGGTTCTCATTAATGCTGTTATTATGAATTACTAAGACCTCCATCCATTAGTTTGGTCACAATGCTCTTAATTAATAGGTGACCTATCTTTAACCAGATATCATATTTTACACAGATTGTCTGCTGATAACCTGAGACAAATACCAATGTATAATTATTTTTTTTTAATTAATTCTCAATATATGATGTTGCATGGATTCAAACCCAGAAAGGTACTAATTAGAATTTTTTTTAATTAGCCTTGCGTATGCTAAGCGCAATCTGCAGTGCTCAGTGCAACAGAATCGGTGATCAGGAGAGTGGTTTAGAACTCCTGATGGGGTTAATATTGCAGCTCAATAGTAATGCGATTCCAGTGCTGCTCAAGAATGATAATTGCAGATCCCTATTTCCATAGCCATTTTTCTGGCTGCGTAGTTGCTGTCTCCCAGTTGTGATTCTAGAGCTGTTTCAAATTAGTAAAGAGGTTAAAGGGTGTTACTGTAGTGGTCTCTGAGTCATCAGGAAAGCGAGTGCCTCTTATCCAACCAAGACTTAATCTGTCACTGACAAGGCATTGCAAGAGCTTCTGTGTGTTCCATTCTGTGCGTTTGCACTGGTAGGCAGTGGAATTCTCTATAAGGAAATTTTGCATCAACCAAATGCCCCAAGTTCATCTAAGACAACCTGGATTATGGTCCTAAATGTGACAGCAATTAGAAGGATTTTTTTCAGAAGTTGCCAACAGCCAATCTATGGCACGTGGCATATAGCACTAAGTATGAATCTGAGTAACACATCAGAGGACCTTCTTCATATCTCCCAGACTTCCTGCTTTTTCTCCATGTCTCTTGATTCTTTTATTTTGTTTTCAAACATTGATAGGAGCCTGAATAATTTAGATGGGTTGAAAAGTATCACCTTTCGCTACTGTGAGGATTCTGGTCTCTCTGGCCCTATGCTATTTCCCTCCTTCTGTTACCTTCACAATTATCCACAGAACAAAGTTTTTCACGTAGTTTTCTTTCCTATTTGACAAAGACAGCTTTATGGTCTCAAAGGCCATCAATAAAAGCTAGACTTTGGCTTGTCATTTCTTCATCTTGCACCCTTTTTACCACCTGGCTGAGCCTCTGAGCCCAGGGGTGTTCTGCAGCCTGGATCTCCAGCAGTTTGTCCATGTCCAATAGACCAGCCCTGCTCACCTCCTCCTGTGGGGAAGAATGTACTGAGAACTATTAGATTTGGATTCTGGTAATGAAAGCTGTATAAGTAACAATCTTTCGAAGGTCTTTTTTAAAAACTATGAATGTTCAGCATGTTAAGGGACTGTATAGGGGAACATCTGTTCACTCAACATCATTCAGAAAAGTCTGGAGTATGGAAACAATGGCTAACTTTTAAAGAATAAGAACTTTCTGCGAGATTTTCAGTGTATTTTGTTGTTTTTTTGTTTTTTTTCTATCCTATTTTTAACTTCCATAGAGCTTCTTCAAGGACTAGAAGTCCTTGTAATTATTCCAGGCAAGTACTCCTAGCACAGGGTTAGATGTCCTCAGTAGAAAACAAGAAAACGCCATACTAGCAAATTGACTCTACTGAAGAACTATATATCTGGAATTAAAGTAACACACTTTGGCATTCTTATTGAAGATTTCCATTCAGTTCTAAAGTAAGCTTATGTTATGAATGGGAAAAGCAATTTTTATACAATTGCTCAAATGACAGTGTTCTTGTAAGGTTTTGCTTTTGTATTTCCTTTCAGAAGGAAAATACATTTTTTTTTAATCTTCTGAAGAAAAGTTTGGTAATGACTGAGGGATGGAGATATGACATTTTCCTTTGGGTGACAGCATAAATTGTTCAAGCTAAAATTTTTAATTTTATCAATTTAATGACTATGCTTTCGAATGCCTATTTAAGAAAAAAATAGTAGTTTTCCTATTTACTGTCAAACAGATTTTTTCTGTTCTTCTGTTAAGTGATATTGCAGACTGAGGGAGGATAGCATAACATAGGTCTTTCTGTGTGCATTAAAATTTTATGAGATCAGAGCAATGGAGGAAAGAAAGATTATTATAAAAGCTTTTTGGAAAAAAACCCACCCAACATGGTAAGATCCAATTAATAAATTTTACAGTTTCTGCTTGACCTTAAAAAAAATGCAGTATAATGATATACCATAGGCCACAGAAATACTAAATAACCTTTTTATTTGTGGATCAGAAGTATCATTGCTCATCAGCTGACATCATTTTTGCTTGTGATGTACAATAACATCGTCCAAGGAAAGTCTGATACAGAAGGCCATTTCTCTGCTCTCATTTATGTCACAGAAACCCCTATAAAACCACAAGCTTGAACAGCATTAGGTGTTCATAGGACAGTAAAAATTCTTGGGTTGGAAATGACCTTAAAGACCATCTTGTTCCAACCCTGTGCCATGGGCAGGAACACCTTCCACTAGACCAGGTTGCTCAAAGCCCCATCCAACCTGGCCTTGAACCCTTCCAGGGAAGTGTTCCCAGCTTCTCTGGAAAACCCGTTAGTGCCTCACCAACCCCCGGTTGGTTTCTTCCTGACATCAATCTAAACCTCTCCTCTCTAAGTTTAAAACCTTCACCCCTTGTCCTATCACTGTGATAGGAAAGATTGTGTCTACAGTGAGGCTTGTGAGGTACCTTCCATACGTAGTTCATCTACAGAGAGACTGAGAGAAGGTAAAACCTTCACTCTCTATTTGAGAACATCAAATAATGTTCTGAGCTCCAACCTTTGGATCAACAAAGCTTATAAAGGCTTGTTTCTTTGCTGTTTTCCATGGTGGCTGCTGTATAAAGCCCTGGAGAATTCCTTCCCTCTTAGTTCAAAAAATATCTACATTTACTCCCCATGAATCTTCTTGCCAGCCTTTGAAGAGGGCAGCCACTTCTGCAAGCAGTCCAGGAGATGATAAAGTCTTTGACCTCACAGCTTCTTTTGCTTCTCTCTACTTTATGAATATGTGGAGGAATGGAGAAAAGAGAGTTCATAACCTCAATTTTGTCCCACCAGAAGCTTTTTAGAGGACACGGCAATGTAATTCATAAGATTGGCATAATATAATGGCCAACTGATGCCAAAAACGTGTTGGTAAGTTAGATATACCAGACCAGATCTGAACTCAGTTACATAGCCATGAATGTAATGATATGTAATTTTTCAGAGGTGTGGAGGAGACCAGAATCCAGCACTTTAGGACTAACATATATCTTGCAGGTTAACACTTTATCTTTTGGATTATTAGACAGAATTATCCTAGATATAATGATTCAGCAAAGTCCAAACTATGTTTGTTGAGTATGCCAACAAAAGTTTGTGTTAATCCATCCATTATAGTTAAAACTAATGAGAATAATTTGAAATTATGAACGATTGGCAACCAGGGAATAAAATACAAAATTGAGGGTTAGTTTTGGCTATTATCTAGGCAGAGGAAACTGTCTTTTAGTATAAAATAGCTGTCCTGTTCAGGTGTCACAATAAATTTATCACCTCCAATAAAATGTAGAAAGTATTGTTTTTCTAATATTAGTGAAAGATGATGTCCATTTAATTTAGATTTTTCATTCATTTCTAATTGGCTTAAAATCCGGTTCAGCTACAGCTCTTTCACTCATAACTTGTTTAAAGGATTCTAATTCCCATAGATAAATAGGCATCCTGACATTTTTCATTTTCATCCATCATTAAGTTTCTTATGGCTGAGGTTACTGGTTGTGCATTGCCTTTCCAATATGCTATCAACTTCTGAAGTAACTGGGTTCAGATTGGATCCATTTATTTCATTCAGTACCTTATCTGCCTCTTTCTCCCACTTTTTTTAGCACTGCTGAGGGTCATATTGAAAAACTATCTCCAATTCCAACTGAAATCAACCAGGAAATGGCTTTATTTTACTTTTAGCTGCGACTGGAATCAAACAGGACTGCATCATTTTATAAAATGGTCATTTACAGTATTGTAGCATGTATTATATGTTGAAAACACCCTAAATTTCTTATATATGCCTGTTTCTCATTTCATTCATTTAGAATTGGTTAAGAAATAGAAAATATTGTGAGAAGTGCTGGTTTTACCTGAGGTAGAGACAATTTTCTTCGCAGTAGCTGCTATGTGGCTGTTTGGGATCTGTGCTGGAAACAGGGTTGATAACCCAGGGAAGTTTTTGTTATTGCTGAGCGGTGCTTAAAGAGTCAGGGCCTTTTCTGCCCCACATCTCTTCCCACCAGCGAGGGGGAACAGGGGAGCAGGAAGTTGGGAGGGGACACAGCTGGGACAGCAGATCCCGACTAACCCAAGGGATACCCCAGACCATATACCCCCAGGCTCAGCATACAAACCTGGGGGAAGAAGAAGGAAGTGGGGGATGTTTGGAGTGATAGTGTTTGTCTTCCCAAGTAAATGTTAATGAGTGATGGGGCCCTGTCTTCCTGGGGGTGGCTGAACACCTTCCTGGACATGGCAAATGGTAAATGAATACCTTGTTTGACTTTGCTGGAGTATGGGGATTTTGCTTTTCCTATTAAACTTTGTCTCAATCCATGGGTTTTCACAGGATCACAGAATCAGCTGGGTTGGAAAGGACCTCTGAGATCATCAAGTCCAACCCTTGATCCACTACTACTGTGGTTACCAGACCATGGCACTAAGTGCCACATTCAGTCTCATCTTAAAAACCTTCAGGGACGGGGAATCCACCATATCCTTGGGCAGTCCGCTCCAATGGCTGACATTCCAATGCTTCTCACGTTTACCCTTCCAATTCTCTTCCCCATCACACTGGGGGGGAAATGAGCAAGCAGCTGTGGGGGGATGAGTTGCCAGCTGGGGTTAAAGCATGACAGTCCTAATGAAAAGTAGGGGGCTATTAAAAAAAGTGGGGTTTTTTGGATAAAAGAGACATTTCTGTATTCTGGAAAGAAGGAACTTTAGAAGGTACTTAAGATAGAGTTTACTCTGAAGGGCAAAACAAATCAAAAGAATGTTCCTTTTCAGTAGCACCGAGACTTGAAACAGAATGTCAGCCTGAAGAGGCAGTTTGTATGTTTGGATACACCATTTTCAATAACAGTGAAAACTGAATGGACGATACAGAATTAGAAATTCCTCATACTTTGCTTTTATTTACAAATACACTTCCCCCAAGGACTGCTTTCTGAGGCAGTCTGTAATATGTTTTCATCCTGCTTTAATCCTTACCCTTGTTTTCAGTGATCCAGGAGAGTCATCAGGGTGACTTTTAAAATCTGGGACTCGTTTTTGAAGAAATAGGGCTTGTTCCAGATTTGTAAATATGTAACTTAATGGTATCTTTTACAAGTGTGAAGAGAATGAAGCGAAGACTGCAGAATAGATCTTCCAGATGCTGTGAGACTGCAGGAGGTTGAGAATTTTTTTTTTCCTGCATTTTGAGTATTATATACTCCTTTTTTTTGAACTTGAGATTGTTGATAAGGACAGCCTAGGAGATGTGTGTGGGAAAACTGTTGTTATTCTTGAAATTTATGGCTTATCAAAATGGGCTAAACTTTGGCAATGCATTTTTTTTCCAAATGAGACTAGTGCTAGACATAGACATATTAGATGCATTAGATCAGTCTATTAAAGAGACTATAAGTCAATCAGTTATATTTTATAGCAGTTTCTGTTCCCCCCATCTTTATCTTCACTTTTTAATGGAACTAATTTTGTTAAAAGGAGATACTAGGAAATTACCTCAATTATGTTGCATGAGACATTCAAGAATAGGGATGCTAAAGCAAAAATTCTTATATGTAGATCTAATAAATCAATAGAAGTTTTAATATCTGTGGTAAAGATCAGATTTCTTTTATGAAATGTGGTGACTGAGTAATAATTTTAGTGTTTTTTCCGGCCCTTGTCTTGTTAACAGTCTTCTAAGGAACATGGCATTTCCCATCTGCTCATGAAATAGTCACTAGGTCTACCTCAGGAATGACAACTGGCTCACTGTGCTCTCACAAATGTGTGGCCTGGATACAAACTGGCTCAGGACTCTCCAGTGTTTCTTTTTTTGCAGGCTTTAAAAGGTTTTTCATCCTGTACTTGCTCTGTTCCTTATACTCTTTCACGAAGCATCTGGGGCTGTAAGGATAGAAACAATACTGACCTGAATCACTACTGCAGTTCATGGCACCCCTTGAGATTTTTGGGCACTTTCTGTGTGTGACAGCAAGACATAAGTAATAGTTAAATGACAGGGTGTCCTTGGCAAGGGCTGATGTCATCCTTGTAGCCCTTCTTTGGTGTCTCCAATATGCAGAGCAAACCTAGCAGAGAGCAGGCAGTCAATGCCATCGTATCAAATATCCTCAGGAACAGAATGAAGGACCTCCAGGGCTGAATGCAAGAGGTCTGACAGCATGTGCTATATCTCAAATGATTCCAAGATGCTCATATTGGCTCCCGGCTCTCTGTGTGAAACTGTGTGTTGGTGATGATAAAGGAGAGGAGGTTGAGGGAGGGTAATTTGTTTGCTTTTTGTGCATGATTTTCCTTCACTCATCCAATCCTGCCCTTCATAAACCATGAATTCACAGACATTTGGCATGAGCCTCTTGACGTCTGGCAAGGGGGTAGCACAGGAAAAGGAAAGATGAACAGAACAAAGCTTGATATTTCATAAGCGGTTTACAGAACATTAAGGGGAATATTTTGTTCCAGTAGATTTTAGAATTCCTTGCAAATAAAGCTGGAACACAAAACCAGTACATTTTAGGTTTTGGAGACTTAGGCCCCTTAACTCTTTTCTACTGATTTATTTGAGTGAATTTCAGATTTTAAATTGCACCTCCTATAATGATTGCACGCACTTTCCATATACCCCGTATTTATGGTGCAGCTGTTGGCAATGCTAATGTGAAAAGCACATCTCCTGAACATTGTCAAGCTCTTATTGTCACCTTTAGTTCCCTGGGAGATGGGGACAGAATTTTATTTCAGATTAAAAGGAAGGAAACTGTTACCTTTCACAGAAAACATATATTTATGTTTCTGGATGTCTCTAAAGTGACTCAGACAAGGAGACACATATTTGAGTTATTGTTGCTAGATTTCATTATACTTGGTGCCTGGGTGGCTATACTATATTTTATGCTGTAAGGTTTAGAGTTGTTTTGGAAAGGAAGGGGAGCATTTTTTTGATCCTGATGAGGATGATAAAATGTAAATTCTAAGGGCAAAATTCAGAGGTGATGCCATTGAGAATGAAAGTTCGATTTTTCATGCATGACAGTCATTTAAATTCAGGCCTCATCTTGTATTTCCTCTCTTTTCCACCTATTCTGCCTGTTTCTCAATGAGTAAATATGTCAAAATGAAAAGTAGATTCTGGTAGCCTGTAAGAGATATGAATTAAAATATGATGATAACAAAGCTGGGGTCAAACCTAGGCACATAGGCATCTGACTTCCTAATATGGTTTATATGTCTTATGAGTAAGTCATCCTAAGGTAAGTGTCTAAATTGCTTGTGTGGTCAGTAGACAAAGCAGATGCTTCTGAAGGACTCTGGTCTGGTGGAAGGTGTCCCTGCCCATGGCAAGGGATTGGAAGTAGATGATCTTCAAGGTCCCTTCGAACCCAAACCATCCTATGATTCTATGACTCCAGAGGGAGAATATGCCAGTCTTAGGTTAGGTACCAAATTACATAGATGTAATCTCTCCCTAGAAGGCCTTTATGATCACCTACATCGCCCTACTGATATTAGGAAACTTATTTTTGATTGTCTGACTCATTAGGCCTCTGAAATTGTAGAAGCAAGTTTGATGCAAGAAAGAGGAACTTGATCCTACCCTAATTGAGTCTCCTGGGGAGTTGTAGTGAGTACAGGGAGAACACATAACTGCAAGGCAAGGGTTCCCAAGGAACTTTTTCTCCTGTCTCAGGCTGTGACACTGCAAATAGGGTCACCAGCCCAACAGAAATTCAGTTGCTAATTCGGGTTCCCAGCTGAAAGCAGGGTCAAAGGCCTAATTATGAAACCTAATTAGGTATTGAATATATGCAAAATAGAGCTCCTCCTTCATTTCCATCCAACATAACATTATATACAGATTTAATGGTACAGTAATACTATGTAGGAATGCAGCACTCCTAACTAATAAGTAGTAGTATAAAGACTTTGTATTTAAAATTGACAGCTTTTGATGGAAAACCATGACCCGATTTCATCGTAATTATTTGATATCACTGTAAGTAACAATAACAAAAATTATTAAGAACTTTAACTTGTACCTTGTAACTGGTGCTTATACATGGATTTATAATAAAATCCCTCTTTTGCTGCAGGGTAGCAAAGGCACAGCAATACAGCACGTTATATGATAAGATTTATATGACTTTGGGCTCTGTAATAGTACAAACACAAACCAGCACATGTATATATGCACCACACATGTCTTAACAGCTTCTAGCTTGAAAGGGCAAGAAGCTGACCATCAAATAAAGTTTACCTGCTAGTAAATTTGTCAATTATCTTTCAGTTAACTGAGATTAGTTAGCAATGATAGTAACATGGAAAGGTAGGAGTAACCTGTGGTTTGCTAAATGTGTGTGATAAAGCTCCTCAGGTAGGATAGTATGTGCACTGTGGAAAAAAAAAAAAGCTTACGAACATATTTTGATAGTTGTGAAACACCTTGGTACAGTTGCTCCACAGTGGGTTCCTGGAATTCATTCTGGAATTCCAGAATTCATGCCCAGTGAAACTTTATTTGTGCCAAGCTCTTGAAGGTTAGCACAGACTTCGGTTGGTATGAGCCTGTAGGCCATTAAGTAATCTTGGTCCTCCTGTTGACACATATTTGGCTTTCTGGGCAGCTGCAGTTCTTCCTCTTGTTCTTTACCCTGCTGACCAGTCTTTTTAAACAGTGGCCCACTTGTGCACCAGTGTGTTTTTAGTATTATTATGAAGAAACTGGAAATGTGCTATTTAAAATTCCTGTGGGTGTGCTTACTGCCAACTTCTCATTCAGCAGCAACACATGTATTTTTTCTTGGTGGGAAAGCTTTTGTCTGTCAACTGAAGAGTTACAGTGTGTCTTTGTGTCACAGTACAGTGTCTTGTGGTGATACACAGCTCTGAATTAGCTGTATAATTACCTGAGGAACAGTGTGTATTAGATTCTCAAAGAACCCTTTTTAGTGGATCTACATGGTTTCTGACTCCCAAGCCTGCTTTCTCAGAGCTCACAGGGTACCACATTGTAACACTGCTATGGAATGCATCTCCTGTTTAGATTTACGTTATCCTTTGTATGGAAAGACATGACTGAAGCTAAAAAAAATTACTTACAAAAATTCTGTTCTCATAGAAACAAGAAAATAAAATATCTCTGATAATTTTGTGGCTCGAGCACACTCTTCGAAGAAACAGATCTGTCCTAGTAAAATTGAGGTGTACACAGTGGAAGCTAAAGTAGTTTTGCAAGCTCCCTCATAATCAAGAGACAGGATGATTCATTCTGTGTTAAATTTCAAAGGTAGATGTGCCCTTACTTTAAATTAAAATTAATTCTCACTTGCTATAACTAGAAATCCTCAAAAATTACAGAATACGGACTGTGAAGGAAAAACAGTGGAACAATATCAGTGGTCTTTGAAAACTTACATTTTAGAAGACCTGTGATCACATTTTGAATTGACTAGACTGAACATCATCATGAAGAAGCTATCTAGACTTTTGAAAGCCTTTCTTATTTTCCCTGGTGGATTTAAAATCACTTCTGTCCAAAACCAGATATTTAATTTAGATAAACTTCAAACTGGTACAAGTTAATTGAACTTTGTATGGAAAAGCAAAGAAATTCATATGACATTTCTAGAAATAAAAAAGAAGTCAGAGAATACACTATAGATTTTTCCCTTATAACAGATTTTCACTATGGCAAACCTGGCAAGATCTTCCTTTATTATTAGAATTTTTTTATTATTATTTCCCTCTCTTCTGTTATTGAAGGTCTCAGTTTTCTACCAAAACACCCACAAAGTGTACGTGCCCTGGGTTTTCATTTATTGCATTATTTCAGGTTACCTCAAGTTTCATTTTAGATGAGAAATCATGAAAATAGCACATGCCAGTTATTTCCCATAGCAGATGGCTCTCAGAGGAGCTTCTATACTGCTCAGCTGCATTTATAGGGTAGAAAAAGGTGTTAAAATGTCAGACAATACGCCAAAAGCTAAGTTTCATCCAGGGTCAGAAATTATTTATGAACTTAACATTTAGCACTAAAAAGTGTCCTTCAGCAGCTGTTGTCTAATGTGGAATTTTATTTCCTTGGGCTAGATGGCGCTGGAGTATGTAAAATATCCATCCCTGTCTCCCAGCACAGAGCTTCCCTCTGCTTGGAAAAGGAACAAGCCTTTCCTACATGCAGATATTCAATTCTTTCTTTCTGTATCAACAAACAAAATGATAACTCTTCTTGTTTTATTTTGAAGGTTATTATAAGTTCCTATTTCACTTGGTATAAATTCTCTTTTAGTGAAATGTGGCAAAGCTGCATTTCATACAAGGAGTATTTTATATATGCCACAAACTGAAAATGTACCCACAAACATTTTCTGTGAACATTTGACATTTTAGTTTTTTACCCTGGAGGAGGAGAAAGCAGCAGAAAGAAAGAAGTTGTGGTATTCCCTGTGATAGTCTGTGTTTCTAGCACAGGATATGAGGACTTTCAATCTAAAGATTTGGAAGTATTGAGAACTACCAGGGCTAGTGTTAAAACACCACTCATATTCTGATGGTACTCTGTTATGTCCTATCCTACTCAGACAGGACCTTCTGTCTGCAGTGCAAATCCGCTGTACCTCCTTCTCTGCCTTCTCCTTTATATCTCTCTGTGTGGAATTCAAGACATGGCACAGTCTTTTCACTTCAGCTCTGGGAAGAAGTGACAGTTTAAGAGCTGAGTCCCCACCTGCATCATCTGCCCATGGGGTGAAAGAGGAGATAAGGTCTTCATGTCACCTTGTGGTGAAACTTGAACAGTCCAGTGACATTCTCCAGGAACATGGAATAGTTCCCCTGACAAGATCAAGTTGGGTCTCTATTAGTTTAGAGGAGAAGGACATATGGAGGAGAGAGAGCGAGCTATTACAATCCATCATCCCTGAAACCCTCATGACTGAGCCATGTAACTCCTGCTGCCATAGTAACTTTCTGTGCTGTTGATGGCATGAAAGATTCAGCTATTGGCCAGGCTTTGGAGTGAAGGTAAAATGCAGGAGTTAAAGGAGGTGGTCTCATGGCCTCAAGTGGCCATAGAGTGTTTTTTGTAAATTACATTCCAAGCCTTCAACATCAACTAGAGGTGCTATTCAAATGCAACTAGCCAGAGATAAGGGAATAGGTTCACTAGCCTAAGTGCTTGTGCTGAAGTCCTTCATTTGAGGATACCTGTGTAGTAGCAATAAATACAGACTTGCTTGAACAGCATCTTTAAATTTGTCTGCTAATCGTGTTTGTCTGAATACTGAATGTACTCTGCTTTGGGAATAGAAATGAATTTCACTCAGAAGGTATATGATACTTTCTTTGAAAGCTTGCTGAAGTTACTGGTAATTGCTTATGAATTTTTACATACATGGTCTGAGGTTAATAATGTTTTGTGAGAACAGAGATCAGGTATTGATCCTCAGAAAAGAGTTAAAGTTCAGAAGAAAAAGAGTAGTGAACTAAGTTGTGACTTATTGCACAACACTGCTTACATGTCACTTTATTATGATTTGGTGACATTGGTGTTATTGTTTTGTAGCACAGAAAACCTCGGGGGGAATAGCTGGAAGGTGAGATGCAGGCAGGGATTGCTCTGGCACCCTTGGCCATCTCAGACCTGGCATCCCTTATTTCTCCAGTGCCAGGATAGCCACTCCTAACCCTTTCATTTCTGGCTCATGCCTGCATCTGCTCTGAGCTTTCTGCAATGCTGTTTTGGGGAACTGATACAGGTTGCTAAAAACCATGACTTGGATTGCTTTCCATTGCCCAAGGGGTTGGATATAGCTGCCAGAGACAGGTTTGGCACAAGCAGTGGTGCTGCTGAATGTGGAAGCACAGCTATTAACTGTCTAAGGATGTTCTGAAAAAAGACAGCTACAGATCTCTAAAATCTATTGGAAGGATACTATTACAGATGAAAGAATAAACACATCTGCTATTTTTGTTAAATTCTGCTCCTTGGGAGCAAAGATGCTTCCATTTTTTCATGTATAAAGGCACACACAGAGTGTGGAAACTAGTTGGTAGAACATTTGCCTCCATGCTAATCTTTTCTCCTCTTGCAGATTCAACTTGATCAGTGCTCATTGCTGCTCTAGAGAGATATTGTCCTCCCCCTTCCACCTGGCCACATGCAGTTCTGTCAGGGGCTCTTTCTGCCATTGGCTGGGCATTGGGGTTTAAACGGCCTGTGGAGTGAAGCTAACACAAACTGGGAGCAACTGAGTTGGTGTTAGTAGCACTGAACGTGGATATCGTGTCATGCTGCTTGATGTAGAACTGCAGGCAGATTTGGAAATTCTGGGCTTGTTTGTTTCTGGTTGTTTGCTTCCTTTGAATTTTCTTAATGACGCTTTTAAGTGTCCCGGAACAAAAATATTTTTTAAGGTGGTATTAAGTTGCTTTGAATTTTTAGCATAAAATAGAAATTTAAATTTGTTTTGCTGTTGGAAAAAGGCTTACATCTCAGATCTTGCATTCTTTGCTCACATTACCCTTCTCCTGGACTATGCTCTTGTGCAAGGGGTCTAGGAACTCAGTAAATACATGATACAAAAATTATCGGTTTGAAGTCTTCCACACTGAAACTCTCTACATGATGTCTGGATTCTTTTGATTTCAACAGGAATTGAGGACACTTAGCTAAGTTGATTTACTGCAAGTTCTGCACGGAAAAACAACCATTTCAAAAGATCTTATTAAAATCAAAGATGAAGCTGGTGAGACTGAAATAACCAACCCAATCTGTTACTCGTGGCTAGCAGAATTGCCATGATTCTCTAGCTGTTGTTATAGATGCGCTTAAAAAGAATATTAAAAGTAACTGTCACCTATTTTTTTTTACATCAAAACATATGAATTTCAAATAGCTGTTGCTCTGAAAGCTAGGTCAATATTCTAATCTGGAATGAAGAAATAAGTACTTGTTTAAAGCAAAGGATAATGAAGATAATTTAAATTTTTGCTTAAACTTGAAGAAAAGTCTTTTATTTGGCTGCTAATAAGTAATGTCAGGTAGATAGAGAGGCTGGCAGGAGGATCCCTGATGTGTTGTATCCAGTGAGCAATCTATATAAAAAATATCACCAACAAGGCATTTCTTTTGATGAATTGCAGACGTTGTTGACATTGCAACCCCATTTTGAGAAAAATCTCATTAGTCCTAAGTTTAGTCCATCAGTACATCAGTGTTCAATGAAGCCTTCCCAAGCATGGACACCAGCTTGGTTGCCCTTTTAATCTGGGATGTTCAGTCAGGCTTTGGCTTTTCTTTTCCAAGGGATCTGTTTCCCAGGTTCTCTGAGTGTGTTTGGGCTTTGTTTCCTTTACCCTCAACACTGCTTCGGATCCTGTCCTGATCACAAAAATTTCTGACTACCTTCCAGTTGTGCATTACAAGACCTGACTAATATCTGTTACATATATTTTGGATTGGTTTTCTTCTTGGTCTTCCCTTGGGTTGTTGCAGGTGGTACATTCTGATCATTTCAGCAAATCCCTCCACTTTCAGGAAACCTCATTTTTCATGTATTCTCCTGGCTGTATATTTCTCAGATCAGAAACAAAATTATCTGAACATGGGCACAGCAGTATCTGACATGCAAAAGAATTGTGGTAAATTTTGGAGGCAGATTAATTAGTACGAAAATCTGAAATGCATGTGAGCTACCAAGTGTCTCAAAATGTGTCTTTGGAAGTGGTATTCTCTCCAGACACTGTTAGAAATACCTTTTCTCATGTCAAAGGCATACTGTCTTTATCACCTTACAGCTACTGGGAGGAGCACATTGCATGCAGACTTGGGCAGAGGAATCTACTAAATCTTCATCTGTTTTTACGTCTTCTAAATCTCTGTTGTGACAAAACTTTCAGAACAAGGATAAAAATTAAATGGTGTAATGAGGAATTTGTCTATTGACATGGGAGACCACTTTGCCTCAAGTGATGCAATAAGAAGAGAGAGGGTTCTACGAGGTGACCTCTTGAAATCACTTCCAGCATAAATTATCTATGATTTTTTAATTTTTTGAGTATCAGTGGGCTGTCAGACCACTTGTTTCTCTGTATACTTTTCTGAAAAAAAGATACTTTTACCTCTGTGATTTGTCTGGGTCCATTTATAGTTTGGCATTTGTATTTCAGAACCAAGTTACATTCTCTGCAGCAGCACTATCAGTTGTTTTTGTTAAAAGATAATAGCAGCTCCAGAGCACTTCGATATAACGAACAGCTCAAGGGTGATGAGGAGAATAACCATACAAAACTATGAATAATTATCCCAAATTCACAGAAAAGATCTATGGGCAAGCTGGAAACATATTCTTTTTCTGGTACATGGATACTGTTCTTTAATCTGTGTTCACTCCTGACTACTTTGCCTCCAAATAAATTTAGCCCTATGAATATTTTTGAAGCCAAATGACTAATTTCACAGCCAAAATCCTATGCCAAACAGTAGACTGTAAGCTATCTGATACTGCTGCAGACCTAGGCACATTTTAAGAGGAAAGTTTTTGTTTGGCAAAGAAATGAGTTGCAATTGCACTGAAGGGAAGCTTACACACCTCTTCTTTCACTCATGTGTGATACAACTGCTGAAGGCAATTTGGCAAGATTTTTAGATTCTTGAACATTGTTAGGTTAAGAAAAGAGCAACCAGTCCACTTTAACCTCTCTCTTTCCTGTCATAATCTATATATATAGACAAATGAAAGTTCAGCACCTGGCCAGAAGCAGCAGTGAAGGCAGGAGACGGACTGGCTGGTGGTTCAGCACTGGTCTGTAATGGTCCCACCTGGCATCCCCTGCTTGTATGTGGTGTCAGATGTCCTTGTGAAAATGTTTCTCCATGACCTCTATTATCTGGGGGGTGTCTGTGGGTGTGTGTGTAGTCAGATGTTGTCACATGTTGATATCATGGTGTACCTTTCCAGCAGTTTTGGATATTGTTCCGCTGTCACTTTCTGATCCATGCCCACATCGAGCTCATTACACTCAGGACTTTTTTGCACTGCCCTACTGTCTGCAGCTCATTATACTCGGGAACTCAGCTCTTGATCAAGGCAAGGTTGTAGTGCTCCCATGACACTTTCCTTTGCAACCATGAAGGCAAACTGTGTCCAGGGATTCATGAGCAAGAGCATATCCCAAAGATCGAGGGGTGTGATTATGCTGTTTGGCGCTCGTTACTCCATACCTGAACTATCATGTCTAGTTGGAGCTTCTCCAGTTGAAGAGACTCTAAACATTAAAGCAGGTCTACTAAAGGGCCAGCAAGAGGATTAGAGTGTTGGTGAACTATGAAAAAAGGCTGAAGGAATAAGATTTCAGCCCAGAGAAGGGGAGGCTCCATGGGTATCTAATCATGATCTCCCAGTACCTGAAATGTAGTTATGTGGAAGATGGAGGCATTCACTTCACAGGGTTGCATGCTGGAAGGGCAAGAAGCATCAGGCACAAGTTAAGGGAAATTCTGTAAGGACAAAAGAAGCAAATTCATCTTGGGAAAGATTTAATGTTGGAGTAATTTACCCAGAGAACTGGTGGACTCTGTCTTGCTGGAAATGTTCAAGACTTGGCTTGATAAATGGGACTAAGGCCTCTTTCAAGAGAAAGTGGGACCGGATTATCCCCAAATGTTCTTTCCCACTCAAAACACTTCTACTGCATGTGTCCCTGCCCATGGCAGGGGGGTTGGAACTAGATTATTTTTAGGGTCTCTTTCAACCTGAGCTATTCTATGATTCTTTTAGGCTCTGCATATTCAACTCAATAAAACAGAAAAATTGTAGTTGTAGTGAGGAATACGTTTCAGGATATCACAGATTTATTGTGCCATTAGCATGATGACACTAGCAACTGACAAAAGCTTGTTTTAATTCTGTGACTTCTATTAATTATCCACTAACCTTACAAAATTTCCCATCAGCCCTTTCACTCATTGAAACTTCTTACATGAACTGGTTGGATTTTACAGATTTTTTTTAACCTGGTACCTGACTATCCAATTAGAAAGATAAATAGATAGTGGAAAAATCAATTAAAGCAGAGAAGCTATAATGTGTTAAACTAGAATTGGTTCTGACCTGAAAGAATTGGGTCATTATCTAAATATTCCCAAGTCTTGGAATTGCTTTCATCCTGTGGTTGAGCACCGGTTCCACTGTATTTCTTAAAAAAAATTAATCTAAATTTTATTCTAAAGTAGGAGTTTTGAAGAGTTTGAAGATTTCTATATTTACCACATCAAACAATTTAGAGGGAAAATGAATGACTTTATACTTCTATTCAAACTTGTGAAATTATGAGGTCATAAAAAGAGAGCGGTTCTCTTGTTAACTCAACTATTTCCATAATTAACATTCATTTGGTTACTTGAGGTTTAGCATGCTATTTCATTAAAATAATGCAATTGCAGATAGAGAAAAAAAAAAGTTTTGAAAGTATAATTGGTTTTTATTGTCAATATAACTTAAAATCCCATTAGCCACAAAATTTCAGCATTGTTTTCCTAATGACTTGCATAATTGGATCATCAGATTTCTCTCCTTAAAAAAAAAAAAAAAGTCTCACTTGTTGGCTTTAAAGGTTATTATTTGCATGAATTTTCCCCCCTCAGTGTTACATTTCCACTTTTATTTCCACGAGCGCTGAAAGGTCAGAGACCCAGCGAGTTAAATGAAATCATGTCAAGAGCAACTAGAGCTCTTACTTCCCCCTCCCTCTCTTTATTTTTAGATTCTGACAGGTACTGGCAAATGCGTGCATGCTACCAGTTTGATTTGATAGACTTGTCCACCTCAACCCATTAAGGCGATTTAGAGCATTCTTCTGGGTCTTCCATGGTGCTGTTCTCTCTATTACGTGTGCCTGTGGCAAGTTTTGTCACTTCATTTCAGGAATTCCAGTGCACTGTTTCTTGACTTAAATGGAGACTTTTTTTGAGACGTTGTAGAACTAAGAAGTGTTACAAAGAGGTGTAAATAGTCCCATTAATAAATATTTTTGAGAGGTACTACATTCATATAAGTAAACTAGATCTGCCATCCATATTATTAGAAAAATTCCCTTTTCGTGTTCCATGGGTCTCTGTTATCACAGGAGTTAAACACATTAAAAATCATAGAAAAATCACATTTCTGGAAGAGTTCTTGAGAAGTTATCCAGTACATCCCCTTACCACAAGGCAGGTTCAACTCTTCCTAAACCATGCCTGACAGATGTTCAGCTTACTGATTCTTAAAAGTCTCCAGTGTTAAAAAGTCTGTATTTTCTTTAGGCAATTTATTCAAGTGCTTAAGAATATTTGACATTCTTTAATATCTAATTTACATCTTCATTGCTGCATTTTAAGCTAACAGATTTGTTTATTTCCTCTTTGAATTTTCTCCAGTTCTTTATGCAGCAATCTTTTAAAATACTTGAAGACCATCAAAATGCTCTTCAGATGCATCTCATCTTCTCTGAAAAACTTGACTGATTTTGGTTGTCCTCAAAGGTTGTGTTTTATAGCCCTTTGATTATTCTTATCTCGTTAGTCGGTCAGCATCTTTCGTGAAGATATCCTAAATCTGGACAAAGCACTTGAGATGAGTGAAATAAACAGAAAGTTTTTTTACTTTGTCTTCTATATGATTCTCTTCCAGGATGAAGCCTCCATTTTTCTTTGAAATAGCCTAGCATTGCTGACTCATGCTCAATTTATGATCCACTATAGCCCATGCATCCTTTTTCGGAAGAACTGTTATTACTCATCCTATAATTGTGCAGATGGTTACTCTTACCTAAGTGGAGAACTTTTGATTTTTTGCCCTTATTAAATTGCATCCCAGTCACTTCGGATAATTTCTCCAATTTATAATAATCAGTCTGAATTCTAACCTCGTCATTGTCTCTCCCAGCTTTGAATCATCTGGAAATTGAGCAACTATATTCTCTACTCCATTGTGCAGTTCTTATTATTGGAAGTGTTCCATAACCTAAACTTCAGTCCCCAGCAGATCTCACTGTTACATCCTTCCAGCTGAAAAGTTTCTCTTTATGGATAGTATCCCAATCAGTTTGGTCCCTATTTTATAGGAATTTCAGGAGGACCCTGGATTGCACGGAAAAATGTTATAAAAGACACTGTCAAAAACTTTTTTAAAGTAAAGATTTTTCTTTTCGATACACAGGCCTGTCACCATGCCATAGGAAAAAACTAGGTTGTTTGATGTGATTTGTTGATGATAAATCAACGTTGGCTGATTCATATCTCCTTGTTCCCACCCAGTTTGAATACTCGAACCAGTATTTTTTTCTTGGTAATTGAAATGAAATTGACTGATCTACACTTGTTTTCAGTTTTTTAAAGGTAAGAACTATGATTGCCTTTTCCTGTTTTCTGAAACTTTACCTGTTCTCACTCCATTCTAAAAATAATTGCCAAGGGCTCTGAGATCACTTCAGCCAGTTCTCTACATACTCTCAGGTGAATTTCATCAGGACCAACCCATTTAAAAACATCCAGCTTTTCAAAGTAGAATTAAACCTCTGCTTTACTTTTTCCATCCCAAGTTCTTACCCTTTTGTCATTGATGCTAATCGTGTTAGACATCTAATCACAGCCACTGGATCAAGTGAAGACTGAAAAAAACTCCTATATTTTCATCTTTGGCCATCTGTGCACCATTGAGCCCTCTTGTACTTAGGAACCTGTGAAACGTTTTGATAATCTCTGCTTTGTGTAGTGATAGAATAAGGAAAGAGAAAGATAGCACAGTTCTTACTTAAACTCATTTTTAATGTCAGAAGGACGTTAAGAGTCTAATGTGGGCCACGCACGTACGTGAGATTCATCACATCACTTTGATCAATAAAAATGCTGATATCTAATTTAAGCATGCTCTTAAGTGTCCCTCTGCAGTCAATGGAAGATAGAAAGTGACTTCAAGGATCAGCTTTTTTTTCTCTCTTGCCACATACTTTTTTTTAGATGAAACCCAACCTGTCAAGAACACGTGATGACGATGCAGTGCAAGCAGACAGGGACTGCAGCTTTGTGAGGACTTGGTGCACTTGAAAGTCTTTATTGCATTTGATGACAGGCACATCACCATAAGCAAATGGCCAACTTTTGTTCCAGTTACATCGTAAGCTTTAAGACTGCATTGTCTTATCCCCATCTTTTACAAAAGTTAATGAAAATTTACATTCTGATTTTCAAGATGTTTATTTTGTGCAGAGCATAGTGTTTGACACAACACTGCTTTTACTTTTTTTTTTTTTTAAATAATGAATTATGCAGGAATTACCCATGAATATTTGTATATATAGTGGTCAAAATAATCTGTTTCTGTGCAAGAAAGGAAGTTACTAACAGCCATAAATTGACTACAACCCATTTCTTGTTCTGTCTTCCAAAATAACTTTCAAGTTTAGGAAAAGGTTGTATTTTGTCAGTTTTAAAATGGCTTCCAAAAGATATTTTTTTAAATGGTTCAGCTTACAGCCTGGTATCAATTTAAGACAGCTTGTTGTTTTATTATCATGTAACCGGTGTGGTGACCTACCTGAAGTCCAGATCTGTTTTATAGAGCTAAACCTTTTTGGTCCTGTTACCCATGTAGTAAAACAGACCAAACATACTGCTTCAGTTTCCCCACTTTTACTCAATCGCCATCCCTTTAAAGACTATGTCATCCCCTACATGTCCCAGAGGCAAGTTGCACACAAAACTGTGAATCACTTTCATGTAGTTACTTCATGGTGGATGCCAAAAAAGCAATGATATTGGATGTTGGTCAGAGCATACAGTAATTCTTCAACCATCTTCAATGTTTAGTATTGCTTGAGTTTCCTTCAGGTCTTTTTTCCTGACGTGACATCATGAACTTTTTTTTGTATTTGTAGAATCTACATATTCCTTTCCTTTCTTTTCCTGCACCTGACTAGAATTTGATGTGTGCGTTATGCAAGTCTCTGCTCAGGTTGGCTGCAATACAACGTGTGTGTTTGTGTGTGTTGGTGTGTGTATGTTATACATCGGGACACACAGGGGATAGATTTCCGAAGAAAAGAAAAACAAAGGAGGTTTTCCTTTTATGCCAATTTGAACGATTACTCTTCACTTGATAAAGTCTGGCACATACCTTGGTGTTTCATATGAGCTGTCACAATAACCTGACTATAATGCAGATTCCTGCCCCAGCTTCCAGAGGTTTGTGATATGTCCCCTTATTCCATTAGCACTTTGTCATCTACTCCCCCTGGTGCCACTGTCATGTGGAGAAGGGTTTAGGGTGAGGTCCTTGATAGTATTGAAAAGTGTCTTTGTATTGTACTCACTCTGTCTCTCCCCACTCTCAATTTACACAATACCTATTTATATGTATCTCTCACACAGCTTGTACAGTCTCATTGTGGAGGCTTATACATTTAAATATTTGGGGTTTATTTTGAACATGGTATAGTATAATAACGAGGCTGTCATCTGTTCGCTTCAGTGTAGTTCCTTATCAGTGTTTCAGAGGGGGGCACTTTTCCTCCGACGTGACAGTAAGAATTGGCTGAACTAGTTTCTGAAATGTCTATAAAGGAGGGATCTTAGCCACAGATTTCCTTCTGGTTGGGTGAGCTCATTCCTGTGGTATTCTTTTGTTGTTGTTTGTTTGGGGTTTTGTTTGTTCAAGGTTTTTTTGCTTGTTTTATTTGTGTTTTGTTTGGGGGTTTTGTTGTTATTGTTGTTTTTCTTAATGTAATTCCTAATAAGTTCCACTTATTTCAGCCTGTCTCAACAAAGAAGGCAGTGGAACAGGAGTGACTAAATAGATAAATAAACAAAAAAACAAAGCAGAAAGGAACTGCACAGAATTTCCATCTTTTGGTTCACATATTTTTAAAGATATTCAAAATGTTTAGGTAGCAAACGTAAATACCTTTGTTAAGTAGCCATATGTAATCAGTTTATGCTAATTGTATATATTAATGATGACATCATATAAATATAATTTATATTACTGTTATAAAATGGCCATAAGTATATAGCTTTTATTCTATAAGCTTCTGCATATAAAGGTGATGTAATATTTTCATATTTATAATGCGGATAAAGTAGATTAGAAAGGTTTTGACAAAGCTCAGGAATAGAGGCCAGAAAAGCATTGTTTGAAATTTCTTTTCTCTACAGCTTAGTGCAAATAATTTAGCTGCTCTACAGCAATTTTTCTCATCTCTGGAACAGGAACAGTAGCCGAGTGTTAGTCTTGGTGAATTACTTGAACAAGACTATATTTCAGAAAGAAATTCTTTACAGAGAGAGTAATCAGCCATTGGAATGGGCTGCCCAGGGAAGTGGTGGATTCTCCATCCCTGGAGGTTTTCAAGACGAGGCTGGACGTGGCACTTAATGCCATAGTCTAGTAACCATAGTGGGGTTGGATCAAGGGTTGGACTTGATGATCTCTGAGGTCCTTTCCAACCCGTCTGATTCTATGATTCTATGATTCAATGACTGAAATATAAGATATATTTAGAGATTTTTTTTCTGTTGGATTTCTCCTTTTATTTTTAACATAATTCGTTTCAATTTGCTAAGTAACTGCTTGGTTGTCAGCCCTCAAGTGTATGTTGAATTATATTTATTTTTCTGATTGTATTTGAACTGGAATCCTTATAATCACATAGAAAGAGTTCTGTCTTTGTATTGTATTTTTACATAGTTGTGAATTTGCATGAGATTGTGTTATGGCAAGGTATCCAATATCTTTATTCCTTGAGGTTTTAAGAACAAGTTGGAAGAATCACCTTGTGGGACAGATTTAAGTTTAGTTTGTCTGCAACTATGGGAACACAGCTACAAAATTAAGTGCTCTGCATTCTACCTCATGTTCTGTTACTACAAGGCCTGTTTCAATATGTGGTCAATAGGACATTCCATTTACATAATTGGAATAAATTCACGGATCCCTCTGATAGCAGTCAAGGCTACCTTTAAACACTAAGTGCTTTTTGGCTCAGTTCTGTGGTGCCACAAGGTTTCCTTGCAGAATAACTGAATATTTTTCTTCATTAGACAAAGCATGGATATATGGCTAAGCTCTATAACATGCTGCATGTTTTACACCAGAGTGCACCTGCTTTAATTCATTAGTTCTCAGCTATAACCCACTGCTTTGTCTAGATATATTCCATACAATAGAAGGCTTATAGCTGATCCCTTGCTTGGTGTAGAAATTGTCCCTTGTTGGGAATGGTGATGGGCAGTGTCAATGCTCAGAGACAGAGGTGGTGGCAGACACCTATGGTCCATATTTCTACTAAGCCAGACCTGGTATCAGTTGAAGTTCAACAGGGCTTAGATGTGTTGGGGTTCCCCCTAGTTTCTGTGAGAATCTCTGGCTCAGACTGCTGGCATGGGAAAATGATGACAGCTGCCACCTTAGCTGTCTTTTGAGATTCAGCCCAGGAACGTTTTGAACTTAAAACTAGAAGTCTCTGCAGCTTGAACTGAAAAGAAAGTGTCTGCAGCCAAAAGAGAAATAGTTTTATATCCCTTCTGTAGACTGGGCAGCTGCGGCAGGTTCACGGTATTGCCAAGAGTAGTTGTAGCCCCAATCTAAGTGGAACAGAAACATGGTGCTGTCAGGCAAACTGGCAGTGCTTATCTCGGTGGTTATCACCATGTTACTGTGGGAATTGGGAAGGTAAATGCACATTTGGTGTATTACACACTCCTAGTAAACCCTGAGTGAACATATATTACGTGTAGGTGGTGGAACACCTAGCTGCCAATTCAGTTCTATTAATCAACATACAAACACCCAAACCTTTCAGTAATTAGAAGACTTGCAGAAAGTAATGCTGCTAGTGGTGTCTATAAATCAAGAGAAAATAAACAATCATTAAAGTTCTTCCACAGTAACAGCATCTGATAGTGACTCAGAAGCAGTAAGTGAGAACAGATAGTCTAGCTCCAGCCCTAATGGAGAAGAATCTTTGCCAGCTAATAATTTTCTGTTTCTTTCAGTAAATAAGAGCCAGTGTCCTAGATTGCAGGCTGGATAACTAATGCAAGTTGAATCACTTATGTTCTGAAATTTATACTCAGTCAAATGGCAATTTCTTTACTTAGTGGTATTGTCACCCCCATGTATGTTCTTGTAGTTCTCATTGAAATTAATGGGAAATATACTGCTATATGTACATGTAAGGTAGCCACAGAGTCAAAAACCTTTCTCATTTTTCCATCCTGGTGAGGCAGAGGTGGAAAACTGGTTTTATTGCTAGAGCCATACACAGATTAAGACAAAAATGTGCATCTTTTTTTCGCTTCAAAGATAATCCTGACTGAATGCAGGACAATGGTTATCATGAGTCATATAAATATTTCTGATCTCTCTGGGAGAAGGTGGAATGGAGAACATGTCATTCATATCACACCTTATTAATACATTATTCTGTACCAACATATTTTGTGTTTCAACAGGAAAGCTGATGCATACAAGATATGCACTACATACTTTTTATTCAACTGAGTTTAACTGTTCCCAGTGAAGAGTTTTGAAAGTTATGTTTGGATCCCCCCCTAGAGTATTTTTACTTCTTTTCCACTAGTCTTGGAAATCTTAGCCTGAAATATAACCCAAAGGAGGTCTGGAAGAAAATAAACACACCAATATTTGGGAAAGTTACAGAGGACAACAGTGATAATTATGATCCTGTTTGCCACTGGTCTCGGGAACAAGAGTGAAATGGTTGACACAGTTCAAATTAATAAAGAGTTAGAAGAGGTTACTTTAATTATTGCCAATTACCATCAGTATAAGCTAATAAAATTTGTTAATCTAGCTTGCTACATTTTTATGAAATTACAGGTATGATTGAGGAATCTGTTTAATATAGTTAGACATCTCCAGAGCATTTGACTCGGTACAGAGCAATATTTCAGTGAATAGGAAGAAATCACTGCCTTAAAAGCATGGAAAAAAGTAATTCTTGAGCTTCAAAATGCAGTTGTGTATTGAGTCTTGCTGGGATGGAGTTAACTTTCCCCATGGCAGCCCTCACAGTGCTGAGCTGTGTGTTGGTAGCTAGAAGGATGTTGGTAGCACACCAGTATTTTGGATACTGCTGAGTTCTGGCACAGCACCAAGGATGTCACTCCACCGTCCCGCACCAAAGGCCAATGGGCTGGGGGTGGGTGACAGGTTGGAGGGGACACAGCTGGGACAGGCAGACCCAAACTGACCAAAGGGATAATCCATAATATATGATGTCATGCTCAGCAATAAAAGCTAAGAGAAAGAAGGTGGAGGCATTCATTATAAAGGCTTTTTTCTTCTGAAGCAACACTATGAGTACCAAAGCCCCGCTTCTCAGCAAGCAGCTGAACATCACCTGCTGATGGGAAGTAGAAAATAAATATTCTTTAAAAAAAAAAAAAAAGTCTGCCACACAGACTCTTTGCTTTATTTAATTAAACTGCATTTATCTTAAACCACTAGTTTTTCATAATTTTTTTTTTCCTTCTTTCCTGATGAATATGGGATGTGAGAGCGTGGCTTGGTGGACACATGTCACCAGCAAAGCTCAACCCACCCCAAGCTGAAAATGGGAATTATTAGGAAGCAGACATCCTCTCAGGGAAGCCCCGGTAAGATCCATTCTTCACTACACATGCATTATCACAATTTGGAAAATACAGAATTTTACTGCTAAAGCTTGTGGTTGAAAAAAAAATTTAGGGCAATATATAAATAGTGAAGAAAATGGGTTATGAAAATTTAGTCACTTTGATTGCTTGGAACTCTGGCACGGGGAAATTATTTCTCAGTATTGGCCAATACATAGTCATAGTCCAGGAAAAAAAAAAATCAGTTATACATACAGGATTAGAAATATATTCTTGGGAACAGAGAGTGTGAAAAGGACTTAGAGGTCATGGGAGTTAATCTGATGAAAATGAGCTGCTAAAGATAACACTGTGGGAAAAAGGTTAATGAGACCACTACATGAATCCACAAGAGGATATGAGAAGTTATAGAGAGATTAAATGACTGCGTTGTTGGGTTTTGCACTGACCCCTCTGTATTAGGATCATTTCTGATATCCAGTGAAGAGTGTTAAAAAATGGGAGAAGATTTGGAGAAGAGCCATGAGAATGATAAATGAACTGGAAAACACGTTTTATTGAAGGAGTAAATTAGTTCCATGTATTTAGTTTATCAAAGAGAAGATTATGGAGTCAACGTCTGTTTGGTGAACAAGAGCAAAATATAGCTTGAATCTTAGACAAACTAAGACTGGAAACATGAACATGTCTTTGGAACAAGAATTGTTTGGTTTTAATGCAGCTTATTAAGGGATTCTTCACCAGTGGTAAGTTTGAAATCAGGAGTAGGTTTTGTTTCTAAAAGCTATCTTCCTGTTGAGATCAGTGTTCTGCAGTCAGAAGCTATCCATTGGCTCTGCAAAGCATGAAATATTTTTTTGTATCTCACAGAGGTATAAATGTTACAGCAAAGCTTTAGTCCATACTAGAACTGGAAAATTTATATGCAAACGTTTTGCTGAATTCTTTGTTTTCTCTATCTCACCTCTATTAACGTTCCCTTTGCCTGACAATCTATAACAATTCATTTCAGTGTCTGTGATATGAATGCTTATTAAAAAGGTACCTCATACATAGAGAGATATATGAGGAAATTTATTTACAGAAATATCTCCATTTACTAATTGCTACTTTCCTAGGGAATCTTAGCTTTTCCCACCATTTCTTAGATGATGAAGTTTAAGGAGAGAAGAGTAAGGACAAACAGAATAAGGAAGATAATTTGGAGAAGCACGTTAGGAACAGCAAAATAAACAATTGTAACAGACTAAAACCAACCAGCACAGTCTTACATATGCCTCATATAGTGTTGTCTTGTGATGATAAGCACATTTATAGGTGTTCACTTTCACTGTGAAAAATCCTCAAATGTCTATTTTAATTATTTGGTCTTTGTCATATTTCTCCCCTTATAACTTTCTTTGACTTCTCTTTTCCTTTCCAGCTCTTCTCAATAATAAGAGAAATCTTAAAAAAACCCAGAGACATAAATTCAATGGAAAACATTAATTTACATTCAAGTTGGTTGATCCCCAGTAGAATCAGGGCAAAGGAACTTTATTTTATGATAGTGGAAAAAAATGAAAAGAGTCCCAATTCTGAAATGATTGGAAACAGTTAATTAATTTAATTTTGAAGCAATGACAACTAAGATTAATTTTTCTAATTGTTCAGCATAGTAATTGACTGGACTACAGGGATAACTTTTTTCTCTTTCAGATCAACAGAAGAATTCCTAATAATATAAGTAGGGTGTGACTATGACTGTGTTAACGTGGTCTGCATTAAGTTTATGCCTTTATGGATGCCAAAGAAAAGGTATTTTGAAATGAAAACACTGAAGTATTTAGTAGCTTCTAGGTAAGTTAATATCTTTTGTAGTTAGTAATTGCTTATTTTATTGCAATGTTTCAAATTACATCACCATAGAAATTCAAAATGACCCTCATGCCTGGAGTGGCCATGGCGAGGAGATCCAGAGAGGCTTTGTTAGCTTTTCTCTTTCAGTACAGTGAGTGTGCTCACAGTCATGCCCATCAATCTTTCATAGCCTTAATCCAGAATAAATTGTACAATGGACGTCCTTTAAATTGTGGTAGCTTTGCTTTTGAAAATACGGAATTGGGTTTTCTCAAAAACTGGAATTATCATCATAGAATTGTCATAGAATGGCTTTGCTTGAAAGAGACCTTCAATATTATCTCATTCCAGCAACCCCTCTGCCATGGGCAGGGACACCTTCCACTAGACCAGGTTACTCAGAGCCCCATCCAGCCTGGCCTTGAATGCTTGCAGGGTTGGGACTACCACAATACCTGAGAGATGCTTGTCAGATGTCCCAGATAGACCCAATAAGATTAAAGTTGGCCTCTTGTGACCAATTTCCTGAAAAATCTCCATCTGCAAATGGTGAGTGCTACAAATTTCTAAATGGACAAATTTACTGAAGTCATCTGTAAATATTTATTTGTGTTTTCACTAATGATATCTTGCATAATGGAAGGTTACAGCTTGAGTGATTCTGCAGACTACTGTCAATTTTCTGATAATGCACATGAAAGTTTCTCATCCAGAATTATTTCTTTTCCACCGTATTAAAAAATCCTGTTGATATCTGTAGCTTATTATCAATCATGGCTGTATTCTGGGAACATAAATGTGGCATTCATTTACAACTTTCTGGTACTTTGGTCCAAGAACATCATGAGCAGTACAGATGGCATTATTTGCTCCACAGCTCATCTCCTTGACATGTTCTGGATCTGTGCTCTATTCCACTGATGGATGTCTTTGTGGAAAGGTTATGTTCTGCCAGCATATTTACAAATGCCTCTTTTGCCTTCACAATTACTGAAAATTGATTAGTATGGTGAATGTCTGTGCCCACTTTGGCCCAGTAGTCCTACTCACAGAATATAAGGAAAGGTTATGCCCTTTGCCACTAATATGTTCCACAGATTTGTGGAACAGAGCCAGGGGGAGGAATTGCTTCTTTTTTTTCCCCATAAAAAATAAACTTTAAAAGTTCAAAAGACTGTGGAAAACTATGATTTTACACTGTATTCAATCTGATGATCTGCACTTAGAATCATACAATCAACCAGGTTGGAAAAGACCTCTGAGGTCATCAAGTCCAATCCTTGATCCAACACTGCTGTGGTTATTAGACCATGGCACTAAGTGCCACATCCAACCTCATCTTAAAAACCTCCAGGGAAGGTGAATCCACCACCTCCCTGGGCAACCCATTCCAATGGCTGATTATTCTTTCCATAAAAAGTTTCTTCCTAATATCCAGCCTAAACTTCCCCTGGCAGAGCTTAAGGCCATGCCCTCTTGTCCTACTGCTGGTTGCCTGGGAGAAGAGACCAACCCCCACCTGGCTACAACCTCCTCTCAGGGAGTTGTAGAGAGCGATGAGGTCTCCCCTGAGCCTTCTCTCCTCCAGGCTAAACAACCCCAGCTCCCTCAGCCTCTCCTCACAGGACTTATGCTCGAGTCCCTTCACCAGCCTGGTTGCTCTTCTCTGGACCTGCTCCAGCACCTCAATATCCCTCCTGACCTGAGGGGCCCAGAACTGGACACAGCACTCCAGGTGTGGCCTCACCGGCACTGAGTACAGGGGAAGAAGCACTTCACTGCTGGCCACACTGTTCCTGATACAGGCCACTTTTGACCTTGTTCTCCAGAGTGTCTTCAAGACAGCAGTATATAAATGGAAAGACAAGGAAAAGCAGATCAGAAAAAGGCATCAAAGTAATGGGAAAAAAAAAAAAGGCAATAGAAGAAAACCAAGACTACTATGATATTAACAAAATTGCAATCAGTTAAACAAGATTTCCTACCAAATTCATGTTTCTGACTCTTGATTTACCTTATTCTGCTGTCATTATTTTGTAGTGGTGTCAAAGACACTAGAAGTCCTTCCATATACAAGTAGAAAAAAACAACATTATAGCTGTGTGTTACAGGCCCAGAAGCAAAACCTCCTGGCTTCTGTGTGAATCTAGTATAAACAAAAGTGGCTATGCTTAGGAACATCTTGTCCTTTAATAGTAGCATTTTTTGGGGAAAACTTCTTTGAAAGAACTTCATGAGAAGATTGTAGCCCGGAACAAAGTTTCAGACTATCTGCAGCCCTGAGGATCCACTCTGCTATTTGGATTTGAAAAGTCTTTATTTTTGAAACTTAAGAAAAAGACATGAGGAGGGGAGAACGTTCCCCTCCTCAATTTGTTTATGAAAGGTCTCTGTGATCATGATTTGCCTATTCCCTTATTTACTGGACAAAATCCTAGCACAGTTACAGTCTTGAACTAAGAGCCTGTTTGATTCTGGTTTGCACAAAACTTCTTTGTCTGTCATTCTCAGATTATTGTGACATTTCATGAAACTTTTGCCTACTTCCCACATTTATTTTCAATGAGAGTGTAGCTATAGGCCCTGGTTATTTAACAGGTAGTTAAAAAAATATAAGCAGTGCCTTTCATATCCTGAGCCCGGGAAGCCTTAACCTCCAGTGTTTTGCTCATATCCAGCTTTTCCAATATTGCTGTTAACTTGCACCTGTATTTGAATTGAATTTCTCTTTTCACTTATGAGAAATTTTGTTTCTCCTTCCTTCCTCCCTCTCTCTTTCTCTTTCTCTTTCTCTTTCTCTTTCTCTTTCTCTTTCTCTTTCTCTTTCTCTTTCTCTTTCTCTTTCTCTTTCTCTTTCTCTTTCTCCTCTTTCTCTTTCTTTTCTCTTTTCGTTCCTCTCTCTCTCTGTGTCTCTATCTCTTTCATCTCAATTTTCAGGAAACACAAGAGACTTAACATGTGTCAATAATGACCCTTTTGCTTGTGGATACAGAACAGAGGCTTTTTGAAGAGGCAAGGGAGAGACCTTAGGATGGACGTTGCTCATTCCTGATCCCTGTGGTGCTACTGGAAACACTGAGTGTCTTTTTAAAACTGAATAGACCTAGATGGGCATAGTGGCGTAGGACACTAGGGATTAACTCAAAAGGTAAGGTTAGAGGAAAGATAAGGTTTATAAAACATACAGATTAAAGAAAAAAAGAATAAGATTAAGGGGAGAGACACCCTTACAAATCAGTACAGTCAGGAGTGAAACTGCTGCATTCTCCTCACTGAAAAGCTAACCCTCCCTTTATTCAGAAATGTTCAAAGTAATAAACAGTGCCTTGAACTCCTCTAGGCTCCTTTTTTTTAACCTTATCCATCTAGCACACCCCATGTTATGTCCACCAGGGACATCTTTGACTCTTTCAAAAGCAAGTGGCTCAATTAGAAAAGAAGCAGCATTCACCACACAGCCCACTGACTACCACAGCCTCCTTTAATCCAATCTAAGCTGAAAGCATCCATTTATATGTCTGCTCGGTCACAATGGAACATATTGATTATCAATACAGGGACCACATTTTCAAACCAAGTCAACTGTAGGGTTCACTGTCTACAATTGTGGCACTGTTTTTTAAAAAGATCCTGGTCTGTGACATTTATGGCCATGCTTTCAATAGGTTTTGTTTCCAGGTCTTCATTACCTTTGCTGTAGTCCTTTTACTTGTCTCTGACCCAAAGCGCAGTGGAGCTGAACTCTTCTTAATAGCTGGGAACTGTCTTCTGTTCTGCCACTTCATTAGCATAGTGGGGCTGTTATCCTCGAGGAAGCTGCTGATAATGCCACCAGAAACAGAAATGCATATAATCAGACAAAACCAGCAATAAATATTGCTAATTATTTGTAAATTAAAAAAAATAATGTTTATACATATTAATCACTTTTAAATTCAGTAGCAAGAAGAAATAACAACTACTTCTTGCCAGCTAACACCATTAAATAACATGGTCAATAGACTTTTTAATTTTTTTAAGTTCCTTAAGGAAAATTGGAAACCAGGACATGAATCTTTTATTGATGAGCTTTGGATACATGGCCACTTCTTGTGTCATGGGTTCTTTAAATGCTATAAGGTTCCCAAGATTGTTCTATATTATGTACTTAACAAGCCTTCTGAATCAGCACTAGCACTGTTTCAACAGAACAACCATAAATTCTAGTCCCTTTGAGGGTAAGGCTATAGCCTAAACTGAGGCTCACTCGAATTTTGAAAAGGAAAAACAAAAAAGGGAACCTGATTGTCTTTTCCTTATCCTTTTCGAACTATACTCATGGACAAAGTACTTCAGCAGAGAAAAAAATCAAAGAAAAAAATTATTGAATTTTCAAAATGTGAACATGAACTCATTATTTTTATTTTAGTTTTCACCTGCCCGATTTGATGGCTGCTAAAACACCTCTGGATATTGTAGAATTACACGGTTACTGACAGAGATAGAGTAAATTTAGGCAATCATGAAGGGTTTATACCTGATGTAGTTTGAAGCAGAGCAATGTGATTATACCTTTACGGTTTTGTCATCATTTGTCATCCTTTTGAGACAGTGATTTGATGATGTAGTAGCAGCTCTGTGATGCAATGTGAGTGTGTTTGCATACTTCTCTGCTTGATTTCAGCTTGGTTTAAGGCTTTGACCTCATGGCTGCCATTTTTAATGAGTTACAGTCTCCTGCTTTGTTTCTCTATAAGATTCTGTGGCCCAGACTGTAACAACAGACATTCCCATGGGTCCACTTTCAGTACTTTTAAAATCTGTCACTAATTTAGTAATTTCTCGGAATTTGTGTCATATGGAATCTGGAGGGATTCAGACTTTATCCACATGCTTTAGTTCCAGAGTACTTATTCCTTAATTATAAAATGGACACTCCAAAAGGAAAACTACTAGCACCAAAACTGAGCAGGAAAAAAACTTAAGAAAAAAGTACAGCTGATAGGTGAGGGAAGTTTTTAGAAGTTGTGTTAGATACCTAAAGAAATAGAGTTTTGCACTGTCAAAAAGTATTTTCTTCAGTTAAAAACCAATCCTGGCTAAAAGGGAGGTGAAGTCCATGATGAAAAAATAATGGGAAAAGTATGGAGCCTGATAGCAATGAATAAATTCAGTATTAGATAATGGAGAGAACTGATAAAGAAAACTAAAGCAGTCACTTGAAAATCTATGGGTAATAGGGCAAAGATAACAAGAAGTTCTTTAAACAGGAACAAAATGCTTACAGTTTTGTAGAACTATGGATGGTAAAATTGTCAACCGTGGTAGAGAAAATGCAGAATTAAATATATACATCTGTTTTCTAAAAGAAGAATGAAATATTTTATTGTCTCTCACTTCTGAGAAAGAGTGCTAAGCAGCAACACTAAATATTTTCAAATCTAGTGAATTAGTTAATTCACTGTCAAGTGAATTAGATAATTCACTGTCAAGAAAATCACTTGTCTGTGGAGCTGACTGAACTAATTTTTTAGCAAATCTATATTCTGAGGGACTTCCAGAAGCTTGGAAAAATACTCATGGCCCAAAATTAACAAATAGTGAGTTAACTGTCCTTGAAAACAATTCGCTAGTTAGCCCAAATCTTACCTAGGAAGAATTTCTTGGATGTATTGAATGGAGATTAAAATTACAATTGACGCCACTCAGTGCAACATTCTGGAAAATATTTTTTTTGAATGTTCCGTTGTCTTGATGAGACCATGAAATATTTTCATAAAGAAATCCTCCTGCTGAAACATACCTATCTATATGTTTTATAGTTTCAGAGGCATTGCGTGCAGCTGGCAGATGTGACTCGGCATCCACGGGTGCAGCCAGGTGTGATGCCTGAGGTATCTGAAAACTGCACAGAACTCCTGTGTCTTAGACAGCTGGATTGTCCCCTGGTGACCACACTGAGGGGGATTCATCTGCCTCACCAAAGGTATCCAAGAATTAATATTCCTGTGTTGAAACTAGATTCCTTTTAAAGTCAGCAGATAAAATATGCACCTTCCCCTTGTGCTTCAGCTGACGTAGGTGAAATGCTTTTTGTGGGGTGAGGTGAAACATCACTGCAGGGGGCTGAATTTCCCTCCATCAGATATGGGGAAAGATAGTGAAACTGAAATTAGATGATAGCAACTCATTGCAGTGCAAAAAGAATATTGACAGTCTGGAAGGAGTTTGGAAAAGATCTATTGAAGCATTTCAGGGTTTGGAAAAGGTACTTTGTAGTGAGAAACTAAAGAAGTGCTATCAATTTTGTTTGTCCAGAAAGGTTAAGAGGTTGCAACCTACGATTACATCTGAAGAAGAGGTTTTTGATCATAGAAGGCTCTTTAATCTTCCAGAAAAAAACAGAAAACCCACAGCATAAAATCCAACAGCTGAAAGTTTAAAACTAGCACAAAGTAAGTGTAGAAATTAAAGTGCACATTATTTACAATGGAAGAAGCTGTATGGAGGAAGCTGTGTGACTGTCACAGCTAGTGACTGTAAAAGCTTATCTTGGGATACAGAGGCTTCTCGCTGCCTTGAGTGCATACCTAAGCGATGTGCTGCTATGCAAAGCAAAGAGATGAGCTTGGTTACATTCCTGGTGATATTTTGTGGCCCTGGATGCACCAAGCGACAGACTGAATACTCACGATTATTCATTCTGGCTTTGAAATGTATGAATTTCAAAACCTGTTTTCATAGGGTAGAAATGTAGCATTGTACATTCATCAGTGTTGCTTCAACTTTCAAAGAGGCCTGGGAGAAATTATTAACTAAGGCAAAAAGAAAAGTGAAAAGTGGGGAAATGATAAGGAGGGAAAATGAAAAATAATTAGACAGAATTTTCACTCCCACTATCATCCATTTGTTTTAAATTTGATTTTGCATCTAAAATTTTTGTTTTGATTCATTTAAAATTTAAATTTAATTTTTCTAAGTTTTTAAAAAATATATAATATTTAATTTTATATATTTTTATTTACCTGTCATTTTTTCTCTCTGTATTTTTAGCCTCAAGCTTTTTATCTGTCTGAAAATAAAGTGAAAAGCACATTTCCATTTTCCTTCATGACATACGCATAGAAAAATAATGAAACAATACAATGACATTTTTTCACAGCTTAATGAACTTTGAAAAATTTATGGTCCTAAATAAATAGAGACTCATGTCCTTGCATTTAATGATTAAATGATTTTCATGACACCTGTGTACTTTCACCTTTTTTCCAGTACCTAGAAAAAAAAATTACCATAGGCTTATATCCACAAAGAATTAAGTTGTTTCTTTACATCTTTATAGAGCAGCTGCTGCTGAAATACTTTTATAAATGAGACCATTTTATAAAATAGCATCCTAGAGGAGGCTCTTCTGTTTAGGTAGCCGGGAATGCAGGCAGCCTTAACCCACTTGGTATTATGTTTGGAACTTTTATATATATATTTTGATTGCTGTTTACAGCTTTTTTTATTAGCGTATCTTTTTTTCAGTGCACAGGTTTGTGGAGCAAGCAGCTGTTCATTTGTTTTGTCAGTAATGGGAAGAAGACTTGAACAGCTGATGACAGGTAATTTGGGCTGATGTTCAAGTTCTTATAATAGAACTGTGTAGAAAGCTATCACTTTATCTTACAGTGTCTCTATATGTGTGACAAGACTTTCAGAACAGAAGAAGAAATTTGCACTTCACAGGGTAAATAATAAAACATGAGAAAATAGGCAGTGGTTTTAAGAATGACGTGTAGAAAAACTACACTCAGGAAGCCATTTCTGGTGCACAACAAGGTGTTTTGCTGGTTGTATGTTGCTGGAATTTTTGATAAGGGTTTGTGACTGTCATATGTTGGCACCTCTTCTATCAGTTTCTAATACAAATCTGGAGCATGCTCAGAATATTTGTTTTTCTTTATTGGAAAATGAGTAACATTACCTAACTATAGAGTTTCAGGAACTTCTAGGCAAATTTAGTTTGCTTGCATTTTATCCATTTGGAGCTTCATTTCCTCTTGTCATTTACTCTCTGAAGATTTCTCTTCTGAAAAGAGAAATCTGGCAGTTCTTTGACAGCTCCTGAATGTTTCCAGTAAATCATCCCCACATGTTCATGGCTGTCCGTTTTTCTACACATACTTGCATGCAGGAATTTGTATTTCTGTCATCCCTCAAGGGAAACTGTTCCTCCACGGTTTCCTGGAAATTGCAGTTCTAGTAACTACCGTTGTCCTCTACTTCTACCTTTCCTGACCTTGAAAGTACTTTTTGTGTACCTATCCCTGCCCTCTGCTGCTTTTCTCTCTCACTGGCAACCCTCTCACTGCCTGTCCTACCCAGAGTTCAGGGAGTTCCCTGTTACCTCCATTACAGCAGTATTTGGCTCCCTGCTGCCACTTTTTAATTCGTTCTGTCAGCTTTCCTACCACTGCTGGCTTCAAAAGTTTATTTGCTGTAGGCAACAGAGAGTCCACATATGGAGTGCCTGGAGATGCTGTCCTGGCTGCTGCCCATGCCTTCTGTTAGTGTGTGTCTCCAGTTGTTCAGTTGCTTCTTAACTTGCTCACGAAGCTGTGAAAAAGCTCTTTTTTCGTAGGTATCCCCATGCATTTGAATTGCAGATGGAACGTCGGCCATTGCTTGTGATGAGTAACTCAGTGGTTTTGCTTAGCATCACAAAAAGATTAAAATAGAAAATGTGTTATGAAGAGTTCAGGTGATAGTACAATCATCAGGAGCCATATGCCACACAAGAATGGCAAAAGCTATTTGTTTCAGCCAACTACAGAGACCATGTAGCATATTCCTTATCATTATTTAATAGGAGGTAATTATTAAGGATTTGGATACACAGAAATATATTCTGTAGCTAGTCATGGCACTTGAAAGCTTGCCACTTGCATAGTGAAACAACCTCAGGATATATATTGGTACTCATGAATTACTTATTAACTCTGTTCTTTTCTGTGTCTTCTGCTTTACAATTTAAGTGGTTTTGGCCTTATTGTGCTACATGGTGGGACTTAGAGGTCATTTTACAACCTGTTGATTCCCTAGTTGTCACCACACTCCTTCTGGTATTGTGTCTTCATGTAGCAGCAGTTGGATTAAGACAGGATGATACAGCTTAATGACCTAGAATGGGAATGTGGTTCTTGGAAGGCAAAATAGAGAAGAAAAGCTTCGTGTAAGTTAATGAAAAATTGAGGAGACAAAATAAAGAGATACAAATAAAGGCAAGGGGGAAAGGTAAAGCAATGCATAAATGGCAAATAGATAAGTCAATAATTAATGACAATAAAAAAATGACTACCTGAAAAGTGCAAGGCATAGCTTTCATTCTGTGAAGGATGTTCTCACTGGCCACTGTAAATTTAACAAAGAAAAAAGGAAAAAAAAAAAAAAAAAGAAGAGTTCTTGGATGTTTTTGTCCTTGGTAATCTTCAGCATTCCATTTCCTGCCGTAGCAAAAAGAATTTGTCAATATTCAGACAAATAGCCTGAACAGTACAAATATTGAAGTTTTTCCTTCTAAGTATAAAGGAAATTTAAAACTATCTAAATACATTTATTTTTTGATGTATTCCAGTTGACTTGAATTCTTGTTTATATCTAATCTTCAGCAAATGCCCTCTTGATTTTAAATCCACATAAAGCAACCTCCAAAATTAAACAACCCTGTATTTCAGTCCCTGTAAATTGCACTATACAATTAATCCAGTGTGTTATTTTTGGGGAACAGAGAGTCAGTTATATATTTTTCGTGAGCTGTGTTGGGATTTAGCCACCTACCTTCCATTCACATTAATGGGATTCATGCAGATAAATTGCCCTCAACAACAGAAGTTTTCACCCTTTGGTCTCAAGTCAGGCCTTCAATTACAACCCAGAAAACCAAACACACCCTGCAGTTATGAAAGATGTATGCCTGGGCATTCAGCATAAAGAGGGAAATATCAAAATAAGGTTATTTGGCAGGAACTGGGAAAAAATGTTATTTTATAAACGGCAGACAGGACAGATGGAACTAAAAGTCATGCAGCTGAGGGAAGGATCAAAGAACAACAACTATTTCCTTGATGCAGGGAAGAGAAAGCAACAACAAAGTGTGCAGTACAGAGTGTGCTTCTGACATGGCTGGGTCAGCCAGCAGCTTAGAGAGACTTCTGAGCAGGGTAAAAGGGACTGGAGTCAGACAGAGGGAGATGCATCAATATTCTGAAAAGACAGAAAGACAAAATGTGGTTCTTAAAGCCTTCCCTGTGAAGTTGTCAGCTCTTAGTCTTTCTTTGCGATTATGAAATATATTAAATTGTTTTAATATTAAGGTGCAATTACTAGTCAATCTGATGTTTATTTTCTAGAGGAAAAAAATGCAAATGATCTAGTGAACAAAATTTTGAGAAAAACAAACCCTCAGGCTACAGAACTAGATTATTTGCATGTATTTGGGAGGGTGGACTGAAATGGAAAGAAAGAAAGACAGAGAGAACAAGGGAGAGAGACAAATACAATTTAAATCAATCCTATGACTTTTATAGCCTGAGATTTTCAATTCTGGAGTTGTATTTTTGTTAAAGAGTCTTATTGTTTTCAGTCTTTAGCTTTTATTTAAAAATAAAATAAAATGACATTAGAAATTGTGTTAGAGAACCAAGTGGGCTGGCAAATCCCCGGGTTTTTCAGATGTTCGGTTCCTGTCCAGGACACGTAACCCAAGACTCAGGTCTGGACATACTAGCCCAGATATCACAATGCACTTGTGCTCCATGTGATGTGAGTCAGCCTCTCTAAAGCCCTGTGGAGAAGTCCAGGACACCTTCCCCCACTGTCTGCCTGGCAATCTTTCCACACGGGAAGGGCTGTGAAGCTGGGATCTTTCAGTTTCTTAAATGTATATTACCAGGAAACAGTAAGATGCTGTCTTAGGCCTCCAAGATTAAATGCGTTTAGAAATGATCCCTAGAGAACTGTTTCCTTAAGATATATGTTTCAGCAAGTGCTTCACAGCTACGTGTTTTTGGAGGGAAAGAGGACTTTTAAAATGGATTCTTTTCTTTTTTTTTCCTCAACCCGAAGCTATTCAAAAGATGAATTAGAGCTTGAGTGCAGTTACTTCATCCTGTTCCAGAATATTATTTTATTTTTATTTCATGTATTTAGGTTGGTGGATAGGTAAATGATTGTAACATGAACCTGTTTCTCATCGATGAATTTGTCTAAAAGAATACAGGAAGAGAGGGCAAAAGGAATAGATATTAAATTGAGCAATATATTTCAGTGTCCCTCTTGCTGTTCCATTAACAGTACCCATGAGAAGACCCATCTTACATTTCATAGCCGTTCTTTTTTTCTCCCATTTCCTCTTCCCTCTTGAGCATCATTTATAGAAAAAGTATATCCCTAATATTTTCTATAGTCTTTGACTTGGCAATTCATTATTTGCCACAAACTAAATATTTTTTGTGTGTTTCTGGATTCTTAGTTGTATTTTTACTGCATGTGGGCTTGAAGCACAAATTATATATTCATTGATAGCAATGCATTTTACAGATTAAAGCTTGCTTCCTTCTGCCAGTGCTCCTTTTAAATAACTCATGGATTATTCAGGTAAAATAATAATTATCTCCCAAGAATTTAAATAAAAATAAGCTGCACTAACTGTCACTGCTTTATCATAATGTTGGATAACAGGATAAGTTCAAATGAACATTGTTAGTTTCTTTCTGTCTTGGTAATTTGCAGCTAAGATTACATTTCTGTGATTTTCTTCTCCCGTGGCTCAAGAATTCTGACATTTCTCCCTGCCTCCTATGTAAACCCCCGAGACTCATTCATGTACTTCTTGTGCTAAAATTAATATAATATGAATACAAATTGAACAGCAAGACTGTTCAAGAACATTTGATATTTGGAGGAAAAGTGATTCTCACATATTTGCATTGTTGCGGAAAGAACAGGAAGAATTTCCACTGAATCAATAACAGTTGGAGCAGATTCAAGCGTGGTTTTAGCAGAACGGTGAGGGAAATGTTCCCTGGTGATTCCTCCTCAGGGCTCGCATCATCCGGGAGCCCCCTCTTGCAAAGAGTGGTGGAATATCACTGACATGCAACCTTCCTCTCTAGGAGGAAATATTTCACAACAGCACTGTTTTCAAGGTTCTGTATATGTATGTGCATCATTATCTGTGGGTGAGCTTGGAAAGTCCAAACCCCACAAATTTCTGCTCAGTCTGTTTCAGATTCTTTGCAGTTTTGTGGGTGTTTGTACCAAAGTGGTGTGATGCCTTGTTAGCAATGAAGTAGCTTCGTGCTAAGATTTATTCTGAAACTGGAATCCAAATTACATGCTGAGGATGCGTGATTCGGTTCCAGTGCTGTGTCCTAGGCTGGAGTCATATGGCAGTTTGCTGTTATGGAAATTACCTCAGACTGGTGATAATGTTAAATGTCTGCTCATCTGTTCAATTTATGTGGGAATTTCTTTGTTCCCAAAACCAAGAATGTGCAGAGGAAGAGGAGCAAACCAAGTCTGCTTAACACCTCTCACTAACACTGAATATGGTGCTGTGTGGGTGACAGTCAGTGTAAGTCATTCGAAAAGAGGAGCTTGAAAGCAGGTTTAATAAATTCAGTTATCATTTTTCTAACATGACTTTTTGCCAGCTGCAATAGGTAGAACATCATCTGGAAATGCTGCAATCTATAATTTTTCACTGATGCTGTAGCAGGGGAAGATGGACCTTGCCCAAAGTTGTGCATAGAAAGCTGTGAAATGTGTCAATGGAATCTCTCAAAGAAACGGTTTTTGCTGCTGAATATGTATGCTGAAAATCAATTATATGTAGATTGGCTGTGAGAGAGACAAGCTGTTCTGTTGATTTAGGCATGACCTGTGTGGTGACGCTTCATCTCCCACTGAACTAAATATTCTTTCAAATGACATATTAATGGGAGGGCATCCAAAATACTTTCTAGGCAAATGAGTGTGTAATAGCCAGATGGTTTATTTGGTTTTTCAGTAATCCTTAGAGGATCAAAAAGGGGATTTATTTAGTAAGTTATAGCGTGCAGTTACCTGTGTTAAAGTGTCTTGAAATAGAGTAGGTTATAGTTGCAGATCTGTTCTGTTCTTTTCTTATTTTGCCACATTTGTAAAGCACTGTGGAAAATGTCAGCCAACTTTTCATGGCATGGTAGGAGCACAGGTGGGGGATGTTTAAGAAATAGGGTTGTAAAAGAGATGGTGAAACAAATTACCCAGTGATCCTTTCTGCTGCTCTTAGGACTATTCAAGTCTTTCATCATGCATCAAATTCCTTCTATTCAAAATTTAGCATAAAGAGCATAACACATGTCTCAAAAGGTGAAATAAAACTTACCTTGTGAGCCTACCTACATAACTCCATTTAATACATGAAATGTATTTTGGGATATCATCTCTTTACTTGAACATATTGTGCTGAGACAGAAACTTCTCTTACAATACAGCTTTTAGCTCTGTACATGTCTGGTCAAATGTCCTCAGCATATGCTCACTCTCTGCAGCTGGGAGAGTGAGCCACAGGTGTTACACTTAAATAAAGGCTGGTTTTTCTCCACCTGGTTCCCTAATATAGAGATTGGGTTTTTTATCCCTTCGTGAGCAGGAATGAGTCCCTTTGATGCTACTGTATGTTCTGCATGGAGGAGAAAAGGAAATTGAGTTTCACTAAATGTTGGATTTGGTTTGGAACACATCTCTGCTGGGGAAAATTGAACTGTTTCTGAAGCATTTCAGAATTTTGCCTCAGAAATTTCACTTTTGTAGACCAACAGTGATGCTGCTATTGGTCCCACTGGCAGCAATAGTGGACCAAAATGATTCTTTTCTATGGCACAGTTAGGAACTGTAGAACACTTAAGAATCAAGTATATCACTTGAGCAAAATGATTACGTCTAGATTCCATAGAATTCAAGAAACCCTCTACAAGGCTGCTTGTCATCAGATTTGTCCCAGCTGTTACACATTTTTTGGGAAAACCTTGCTTCAGACACCCAGAGTTCTAGCACTGGAAATGCACAGCAGGATCACATATTTACTATGATTGCTGCTTAGGAGATGTCTCTCCTGGGTAATTCAGAAAACAACCATTCATACATGTAGGATCTCTCTAGAGCCCACTTTGTTGCATGAATTTAGCTGATTTGCACTGAGTTTTATTAAAACTTGTGCAATGAGGTAAGGGCATGACAGCAAGCGTACACTGAATTAATTCATTTTTCACAAAGACAGACAACTGGATAGTCTGTGGAGAAGGCAGATGATGGGATTTTCCTCCCACTGACTTGTAAGTCTTAGACACTGTGGTGTAAGTCTTGGCTTCTTTCCTTTTGGTTTCGTGTATATGACTTAACTCTTACAGGCAGACTGCTTGCCAGATATCTGGATATTCTTGGAACACAGGAGCTGTCTGCCTCCTCTCCCAGAGGCTGGGGAGAGTTTAATCCTTAGCTGCTGTAATTGACGGCCAAATCCTTCAATGGTTGACTGGGCGGAGGAAGAGGTAGAGGTCTGTACTCAGAAATGTGCTCAGGTCCTGCATCTGTCTCACAGAAATGCCAAGTGCAATTCTGAGATACCTTCACAGAATCACAGAATGACTGAATGGGTCAGGTTGGAAAGGGAACACAGTAGGTCATCTGGTCCAACCTCCCTGCTCAAGTAGGCTCGTCCTAGGTCACATGGCATAGGATTGTGTGCAGACAATTTTTTAATATCTTCGGTAAGAGAGACTCCAAACCTCCCTGGGCAATCTGTTCCAGTGCTTGGTCACCCACAGAGTGAAGAGGTTCTTACTCATGTTCAGGTGGACCTTCCTGTGCATCAGTTTCTGCCCATTGCTTCTCATCCTTCCTTGCTGGCAGACCCTGTGCGTTGGCTCTGATATCCCTGTGTGTGATAACTCTCCCAGCTGTGAACTACATCTGGAAGGGCTAACTCTCCTCTTTGGTGCCCATAGAGATATCTGGAGGTTTCAGCTAACACTAGCACTTCTTTACCTGTCTCTGGGCACCTGAATATGCTGAGCCTCACTGTGTAGACCCTCTGTTAAATGCCTGCCATGTGGCAGGAGACCATCCATCATTAGTTATGTTTTATGACATATCACCCTCATTTTCTATGCCGTCATTTCTGGTGCTCCAATCTCTAATCAATGCTATCCAGGATATCAGTAGCATGTGGAAGCATCTTTGAGAACCTGGACATAAAAATACCTACCAATCCTTGGATGTCGAAGGGAGTCTTTCCACCGTTTGTCACTTACCACTCACTCGGTTTTTCACTGTGAGTGATGTCCCTACATGAAATGTGAGCCATAGCTATAAGCCAGATGTCAGTAAAAATGTGGATTATCCCTCCTTCAGCATCCTTTATTGTGATTCAATTTTCGTACATGATAGACACCGCTATTCAACAAGCAGCAGTGTCACTGGTCAGCATTTGATTTAAAAAAACAATATGAGACCATAAAGTGCAGAGGTACTTGGTCAAACAATTGATCAGTGGGTAGATGAAGCCAGTAATACAAACATGCTGTAAGCTGAGAATAACACAGGAAAGTAGATCTGTCTTTGAAGTCTACGATCTTGATTTGCATGGGTGCATAAAGAAGGCTGTTTCTGAAAGGAATAGAGATTAAAGGTGCTGAAAGAAAAGAGAATAAAGGTGCTGAGAGAAAATAAAAGCATTTTTAAAAGAAAAGGGACTGTTTGGGTGTGTGTGATCATTTTTACTAGTTTAATCTGATAATAAGAAATATAGTATTTGACTTGTCAGCATTTGGTCTCAAAATTTGCTTGAAGGATTCAGGAACAAAATCTCACACGAACAAGTGCAGCTTCTGCTTAAATAGGGAGTTGCTTTTCCAATTGTTTTAACAGGCAATATGCAATATGCAATATCAGAGATCAATAGAGTTTGCTGTCAAACTCTATTGATCTCTGGATATAGTCAGGATTAAATAGGCTTCATGGTGAGTTGAGAAAACAGAAATCTTCTAATATCCACAATACTTATATTTAATGTTTGACAAATGATTCTGTATACACGCATGTGTGTACATACATGTGCACACACACATAGACACATGCAGAAAGATACTGATAATATGTTTTGAACAAAAACATTTCCTGCATGTAAATCTTTCCAGTATATTTAGGAAAGCTACAAAATTCCAATGGAAAAAAGCAAAATGAGAGGAAAAACAAGGCTTTCTTTTGGATAAGTGAAGTTAATTGTAGGAACTTTCAGTTCACACCTAGAATACTGCATGTTATGTGGCAAAACTGCTGTCAGCCTGAGAAATAGTGTTACTGACATTACTCAAGCCAGTGACAATTGGTTCCCATTGGTTTCCATTATGTTTTTCACATGGCAAAATACACCTACAGCAAAATCAGCTTTCAGAATCCTAGTCCCTCTCCTTTTGATAATCATTAATTTGCCTTATTGTAGTGAAATCTTTAAAGAATGTGTTGCCCTTCGTCTCAAAAGGAAACGGTTGTATGTGTTTCTTTAGAATAAATCAGTTTTCTTGCAAAAAATAATGAGTAGAGATCCTGAAAGTAGAGAGTTTTCTCTGAAACCCAGCCCAGTATTAAGTAGATGGTGTTTTAGAACATGCAGTAAAACTATTTTCAGATTTTTTTATGGACAGATTCTATTCTTAATAAATCTTATCAAATTTGTGTGATGACAGTATTTTTTCTCCTTTATTGATACTGAAGCCTTTCAAATATAATAGTTATAAATACAGGTTTATTTTGTGACCTCCTTTGCTGGTTTGGCAAGACATACTATAGAGGCAAATTTAGTAAGCCAATTTTTAGTAGAGGAGAGAAGTTTTTATTGTTTAGAAAATACAATGTGGTCAATACTGTTAAGAAGTAAACGTGCATCTAAACTGAGAACTCAGCATAATTGGAATACTACAGATTTCTCAGGGAAAGCTGATTCTCAGGAAACCTGGTGTGATTGGAAGCTGTGGTCAAATACTTGATGAAATTCTCAGCTGGTTTAAGTAGACATAATGATCCTGACTTTAACAGATAGCTGGCACAGAGGAGAATTTATCTGTTAACTTTCTGAAAGCAACCATTTTATTTGTTCTTCAGCTCTGAGCATTTGTGTTCCAGCTGGTCTCAAAAATCACATAACTGAAAGTTGTAAAGACATGCTGGGGGGTGTGTGTGGGGGAAAGTGGTAGGAAACTTGGCAGGAAAAGAGACACTGAAACCTTGAAGTAGAAGCTATGGCAGCCTGAATTACTTATTGGAGGAAGCGTGCAGCATGTTTTGCCAGTGGCACCTGGAGAACCAGGGTTTCACCTCAGCAGTGATGTCTTGCAGTGAGAAAAACAATTCTCCCCCTAGATTTGACATGTGTGAGATTGCAGCTCAGACAGCACCCACAGATGGTGCTCTTTAAAAAATCCCCATAAAAGAATGACAGGGACAAACTGGAGCAAGTCCAGTGTAGGACACTGTTGATCTGGTTGGAGCATGAGGAGTGTCTGAGGGAGATATGTGTGTTCAGAGGAGGCTCTGGAGCATCCTCAGAGATGCATGGTGAGAAGGTGAAGTACAAATTTCAGAAGCTGGAACTCAGGAAATTCAGAATAGGTATGAGAAATGTTTTTTTTTTTCCGCCATGGGGGCTGTCAAAGCCTGGAAAAGAGGTTGTTGATGCTCTCTAGAGATATTAAAAACTCCACTGGACAAAGTCCTGCAACCAGATCTGATGTGGCTTTGCTCACAGCACAGATGACCTCCAGAGGTCCCTCCCAGTCTGAATTATTCTGCGTTTCTGTGGTACTCCTCAGTTTACTTAAATTATTCTCTTTATTTTCAAAGAGATGTGACAATTTCAGAAATGGATCCAGCTGTTGATTATATGCTTCAGGGGGCAACGTTAATGGAGGAGATGCAGCCCTTTTAGCCCCCTGGTAAACTCAGGCCTCAGTTTTTTATTATTTTCTACCTTCAGCTATTATGGAGCTTTGCTGAGCTCATAAAGCAGCTGCTGTGAGTGGTGAGAAAAGTAATTGCTGCATATACTTCATACAGCTTATAAAATGATCTGGAAATTACCGTAGGGAAGTGAGCTGCTATGTTTTTATCACTGTAGAAACCCTCAAGATGGCAGATCACTAGATAACTATATGTATATACATATATAAATATGTATATACATATATAAATATACATATGGATCCCAACTGTTAAGATAATTCATGCTATCTTGGAATCTGGCCTTAAAATTTGTCCACAGCCAATTTTTTTCCAGAAATAATGCTAGTGCTACAATGATAACCTGAGTAAGATGGCGCTCCAGATGACATACCTTGCTGTTAAGATGGTTGTGAGGGAAAACTGAACAAGAACTTCAAAGTGAGATTTGTAAGTATTGAGAAAACACAAGCATTTCAAGGCACCCACTAAAAAGCTAATTTATAAAGAGGTACAAAAGCGAGGAATGGTGATAAAGGTAATGCTGCTGCAGAAAAGATGCATGTTGGTGTATAAACAGTGTAAGAGGGAGCATCTACTGTCCTAAATTCAGGCTCTCCATATGGGTTTAATTAATTTTTTCCAAGATCATAGTAAGAGTCCTTTAGGCATCCTGCTTGCCTCAGCTTCTATTTCTTTCCTCTACTTTTTATGCAAGTATGGCCATATATCTCACAGGGTGGGCCTAGACTTTTATTAATTAAACTTTCAAGACATTTGAAGAGGAAAAAATAAAGTATTATTATCAAGGATTATTTAAACTATGTTTTTGTGAGTTTGTAATACAGCCCAGCTGAGAACTACATGCCAAAGCCTTAGTAAAAATAGACAACCAGTGGGTTCTTAGCCAGTATGATGTCAAATTAAAATTATGCTTCACAACAGTAAATTCAGTGCCGGTAAATCTATGTGGATTAAATGTAGGAAGCTGAAAAAATAAGCACTTACTTTTCTCATCCAGATCATTTGTCTTTCTGTTAGGGTTTTATTTTCAAAAACCAGGCCTGAAATCTGTATGTGGGGATGTAAACAACTGCATGGGGAAAAATGTCAGTACTTAGCAGCAGTGAAGTTTGTCCAAGGATTACCACAGTGAATAAAACCAACTTCCCTTTTAAAAGCTGAGTGTACTATTTTAGGAATGTGACCCCTTTTCATGAATAAATGACGTGGTGACATTTACAGATAAAGCAAGATTTAACTGCTATGAAAGGAGATGACAAATGTCAGGATGTCAGTAATGATCTGTGAACATAATGGTCTCTCACCAGAGCACTGAGTAGATATATAATGTAACTGTCGCCTGCTAATGCTGCCATGGAAGAAGAAAAGCAAAGCAATATGAGGAAAATCAAAAACCTCTCTGGAACCAACCTTAAAGCCTGATTGATAGGCATTGACACAACTTAGCTAATAAATTATACTGCTAATGACTTAGAGTTTTTACCTTGTGTGTATTACTATTCCATACTGTGAAATTCCTGTATCACTTACAGCTGTATTGTGTCAGAGGATAAAGTGTTGGCCATCAAAATGGCTTTCTGACAGTTTCTTTATCCCTGTTGTACTGCTGGGGATTGGCTGTTGCAAAAGCCTTGCTGGAGCTGAGTAGATTTACTGCAGCCAGAGCTGGTTCATGGAGCCCTGGTCATTGCAGAGCAGAGCAAGATTCTTCCTAGGCAGAATCTTGGGATTCTTGGAAAGATGATACAACAATCATAGAATGGTTTTAGTTGAAAGGGACCTTAAAAATCATCTAATTCCACCCTGCCTCAATGGGCAGAGAGGCCTTCCACATGACCAGGTTCCTCAAAGCCCCATCCAACCTGGCCTTGAACAATTCCAGGCATGGGGCATCCACAACCACTCTGGGCAACCTGTTCCAGTGCCACACCACTCTCACAGCACAGAATTTCTCCCTAACATCTGATCTAAATCTCTTCTCTTTCAGTTTAAATTTGTTCCCCCTTGTCCTATCACTATCAGCCCATAAAGATCATTAAACCCCCCTATCTGAGGTTGTTCTCCTCAGGTATTGCCAAATGTGATGTCTCCCAGTTTTTCACACCCTGGAAGACTGTACACTGGCCCAGCATTGTGATTGCTGTCAAACTTGACTTGATAACTTCCTTGGGAAACCCAGAAATATGGTAGGGGAAAAAGAGTTTGGCATTATTTATGCAGTTGTCTTCTGAAGTTGTCTCAGGCAACTGCCTCCCACCCCTGGGCCCCAGAACGAAATCCCCATTTGTCTCACACATTGAGTGGTTTCTCCAGCTGACAGATAAATTGATTCCCGTTTGCTATTCAAAGTGAGGAGAGTGTGGAAATCTGAAGGTTTAAAAATCCTGAGACCCGAGATCAGCGTAGCATGGAAGGCAGGGAGTTTCTTTGCATGAGCTCCCCAGCCTCCTGGCAACTTCACAGCTTTCAGCTGTGCGGCGCGCTTTGCTCTTCTCGTGCTTTGCTTCAACAGTTAGCTGACCTTTTCTCAGAATAGGTTAGCCTGCCACAGGGCTTGTGTTACCCAGAAGACCACGGATTTTTTCAGAGAGATGGTGAAACTGTGATTAAAAGCCAGACATAGTCAAGCTCTGGTGAGATCAGCCAAGTAGCATTTGGCTGGTAGTTTGTTTATGAGACGAAATATAACGGATAAAATATAAACATTAATACAATAAAAATGCCAAGCTCTGGAACATAGTGGAGATGATGCTGAGCAGTGAATAAATATATTTTTTTAGGACATGCTCTGAGTTAGATCTCCTGTTAATAGTGCACAAGTGTATCTTTAACACTACTTGTATAGATACAGTAATCACAGTATCTCTCAGGCAAATCCCCATTACAAAGGAAACCCATCCCAATGTGCTGTATCTTCTGATCTGCACTTTACAGTCAGAGCCATCTATGACAATGAAGATGGAGGTTGCATTTCGGATAAGACCACCAGCATTGTAGCAATCATATATTGACATCCAGCAAGGATTCACCTCGATTAACTGTATCCATCTGAAAGTTAGATGTCTTCCCTAAGTGAATTCTTTTAAGCTTCCTGTAAAGTCAATGGAGAGATGTAGGCAGTGCAGAGGGTAATCGACCCTATCCTGAGATAAGTATTGTAAGATAAATTGTGCCTATTTCTTGCTATTCACTCTAGAGGGGTCCCAACTCCAGAATCAATGCCTACTTTTGAGTTGGCTGTGCTTAGGTGAGACGTAGGAGGGGGAAGGAGTAAAGGAGTGTTGTTCTAATTTCTATGGAATCAGCTGATCTGAAGGGTCAATTGCTTTAATACGACCTTGTTGCTGTGCAGCATTAAAACTATTAAACCTGATTAGGGATTTGTGGTGAGGGGTCTGTCAACCTCCATATCTTACACAGACGCAAGAAAATTAATACTAAAGAAAAGAAATGGACTTTCAGAATAGAAAATACATAATTAAAAAATGCACAAAAGAAGAACGAAGAAAAAACCACTTTTGGTATTATGAAAGCATTGAGCTAATTAATCAACGTCTGTGTGTGTCCTTTTTTAAAAGATACTCAGTTAAAGAGAAGTGGCTGATAGTTTTGATGTTGAATCTTGAGATGGTAATTGTGAAGATTTTTTTCTTTCTGTTGTAAAGGACACATCATTTGGAGAAGGAACACAATCATTTCAATAGTAAGTGGGGAAAAGCCAGTTCTCAGAACACAATACAAAATGTATTCCTGTGTGTATCATTCTGGTTTTCCTGCTGATCCAGTGGGGATCGTTGGGTGCATTTGTGTTGAGGTGAGTGTCCCAGTAAGTAAAGGTTATCAGTTAAGACCAGGTTTTGTGATGTGAAGCAATCATTTTAGAGACTGTATATTTGATGATTTTAGTCCACAAACCTTCTCTTGAGAATGATAAAAGGTAGTTTCTGGGTGAAATAACCTTAGTCTGATTACTGCTTAGGTCTTATTTTTAACTCATCCATCTTGAGAGAGGGATTTCTAATCTCCCATGTTTCTGACTTGTTAGATATATATTCTAGTATTAGTGAACCATTTCTGTTTAAACTACTTGGGATTTTCCAATGTAGTTCTTTTTGCTTGATTTATTGAAATATTTAATTAACTCTTGCAATTGGATGGATTTCTAGGTTACAGTTATTGGGCTATTATTTAGCTCTGTTGGGGTGAGAAGCTCGTTACAAAGTGTGCTAACAGTTCTGCTGCTCAAGGAAACCCAGCAAGGGATTTTACTTTTTTATTTCCAAAATACTGAGTTTTAGTCTCTGCTTTTAATGCCCTTTATACTCATCAACTAGGGAAGGACATTAGTGGTTATCTCAGCCCTGACGTTTGCTAACAAAGACTGACAACTGCTGACACAACAACCTGCCTTGAATTATTTTTGGGTTGGGGATGGAATGGGTTGGCTTAACAGAAACATGTAATTTCAGTAAACCACCATTTTCAGAAAATGACATTGTTTCAAATTTCCTTTGCTGAAAGGGAGATGCATTTTTCCTCAGACCTCTCTCTCAAAAAAAAAAAACCAAAAACTCGTGCAGAAGATTGAATAGGAAAATGGTGTCTGAAAGGAGAATTTCGGGATGTACTCAGTGTCAGTCAAAATCTTCCATTTTAATTTTTATTCTTTCTTCTCAAATATGTGTGTATACAAATTCTTATCCTTAATTAGCTGTAGAACATACAGAAAGCATTTATTGCTATCTATTTCTTTCCTATCTCCACGGATAACAGCTGCATGTTGAGCAGGCACACTATAACCCCGTAATTTGAAGCTACTACTATAGTATCAATTCTTCTGGATGATACCACACCTTGCCAGTCAAAAACTATTTGAGCTTAAATTGTCAGCTAAAGATGCTCTTCATTTTTATTGCCCTAAACTTGTGGGCAGTCTATTGGACAAAGTGAATTACTTTGTTGTTGAAAATGCTTGTAATTTTGTGTGAAGGACACAATCAGAATACACAATATTTTTTCCCCTTTGCATTTCCCAACCTGCTCTGCTCCTTTGGTGCCCAAGCATATTACAAAATTGCTGACATCTAAGCTGATCAATCAAACCCTTTGCAGTTCTGTAAATGATCAAGCTTAACTGTCTATGCAGCTGTTATTTGGCAGTGCTCCATCTGGAAAATAAAATACAAACATCAAAAGAAGTTCAGCAAGGTTTATGTTTCACAGAGGTTTTCTGATAGCATGTCTGTTATATAACAGAGTCTCCTGGGTCAAATTAGAAGGCAGCAGATCTCTGTCCTTTCATAAATCTCTGATCCTTGAGTTAACCAGATGACAATCACCTCCCAAAATAGGGACACCTAAGCACTGTATTGGTGTTGTGCTGATACACTTCACACTAATGTGCACAGCCTCCCAGGAAAGCATAGGATATATATAGGAGTATTATATGGGAGCTAAGGAAAGATGGGCAGCCATATATTTTATAGAATTAAGAGGGCATATCTTTTCAGCACCGGATCCATTTTTGCTCCTCAGTTCTCCCCAACTCTCTAACAAGCTTAACACCATGGCATGCAGGGTCTGGGTTGGTTGCCTTTAAAACTGCCATTATTGATCCAATGCAGGTGTACTGTAGAGAACTCTGTTTATATTAGATTAGTCTCAATTCAGAAAAAATAAAGCATCAGTGTTCATGAAGTGTTTTCCTTCTTCATACTCTGTCCCGGCATTTAAATTATGGCCTTCCTCTTTATTTTATGAATTCAGCTAAACTGATGATACAACTTGACCTGAACACATTAAGCAAATGTACCAAAGTGAAGAAGGAACACAGCATGCATGGGTAGTTAGTGATTTATCTAGAGGTGAGTATGTACCACTATCCCTTGCCACAGATACATAGAACTGGGCAGAGAATTAATGCTCTGGTAGACTGCAGGAAGACATTTACCAGGGCTGTAGAGAGACAGCAAATCTCCTGACACTTTATGCTCTGATTGGTCATGCCCAAAAGGCGTATCAGCCAACTTGAACAGATCAGCAAAGTTCTCATTAGCGAAATTCGGAGCTAACCTTTCTACTCACTGACTTGCAGAGAGGGCAAAATAGTAATCACAGTGGAAAAGGTGTCCTTAGCACTCTAAAAAGAAACCATCAGGCAATAAACATTGTTGATCAGACATGAAATTGGATAGAGGAAAGGAAAATGTCAGTGAATCAAATGCCTTCTCTTTCTGGACGAAACACGGAGGAGAAATGCTGCAGTTATGAACGAGAACACTTCACATGGTGTGATGGACACACTGCCAGTTGGTCCTGGTCAGTTAAAGTGGGGTTTTTTTGGCATAATGGGCAGAAGAAGTTTTCCTCAAAGGACCATAAAAGAAATGAAGTGCCCAATACCTTTGCCAGTTTTATGGCTTTCAGTCTATGTGGAAAATTTCAGCCAGAAAGAACTGGCAGGGAAAAGAAAATAATAACAAGAAAAACAAAACAATGTTATGTGCTGTACAAGTTGGAACGTTATGATAAATTTTTTGTATTCTCTCACTTTGTGATTTGCTTTTGCACTGAATTTTATACATTGCTTAGTTAAAGACTGCAATGTCAAGACACAGTAACATACAGCAAATTTTAAGCCCTTTAACCAAAATCACAATATGCATCTAGAAAAATAAATCCATTTTTTTTCCTCAGCAGAAATTAGAACTGTTGCATTTAGAAGCACATCCCATTTCTATCAAATATACACCGTTTCCCCTGCAGCTCTTTTTATGTTAGTCAATATCTTTTAATGTTATCTGATGGTTTCCTAGGAGATGCCCTAAATGGCTAAACTCACTAGTTTGATGCTGGTGTTGGATAATATCTATATGCACTAAACATCTGTTTTGTTCACTGAAGTCTGCTCTGCCCTTTTTCCACTGGTCATTATGTTCCCCCTGAGGGTTTCTAATGGTTGCTAATGAGATAAGAAAAATGCTCCATGTACACTTCCATCTTCTCCAATGGTGTGTGATCAGAAATCTGTGCTCTTTTTTAGCAGAAATTGCTTCAAAATCATTGTTAGTGTTTCTTTGTACAATAGTTTGAATGCAAATTTTACACTTAAGGACTAAAGTGCCTTTTAAAAATCTGTAAGATGCAATTAGAAGGAGAAAGATCACCACATTATAGGGTAGAGAGTTCTATTTGTGGAAGGGTGGGCTCATTGTTGATTCATGTTTTTCAGATGGTACAGTACAGGTTGCATCATTAATAGATGATTAAGATGCCAAATGGGGAATTTTTACCTTCTGTTTCTGAGTTTTTCACTGTAGGAAATCACCCAGATATGGCTAGAGGTTGATTTTATATAACATGATGAGCAGACAGAGTGTTCCTCAAATTGAACAGAGCCTGCTGCTACTGTGGGAAGAGGGGCTGACAACTTGGGTAGTATCCATACAAAGCTATAATTTCTAATCTGTCAAAATCACTTCCCTTTAGAAAGCCTGATTTCATTAGCATGTTCTTTGTCGGATGTGATTGTCTCTCTTAGCAGCTTTCCTTTTACAGCTGTCACAAAAGCCAATCAGAGTATACCAAGGGCAGGAAATAAATAAGTCTTTTTGCTGTAAATTAATTTAGGCAAAGCTACATTGCATATGCTTAGATTTAATCCTTACTTTGAAGTGTGAAATTTTAGCAAGGTAACAGATGAGGGCTCTCAGAGCAGGTATTGGCATAAACTTGGTTACAAACTGTATTTCTTCTGGCGTTCTCATGGTGAGTAAAGAAAATATACTTACATATACCCTACACCTCATAAATGGCAATCCAAGCTCTCAGCTAAACTGGGAACACTGGCAAAATTGTCTTGGACAGAGAGCTCAAATTAAGCTTTTCTTAAATTCTGTCTGTGCTGCGCTCTTCTGGGGTGGTTCTAACCCAAACACTAAGAATTCATTTAAGTTAATTTTCTTCATATTTGATCTTTGCACTGTTCAGTGGGCTCCACTGCCATTTCACTTAAGTCCAGAATTTTTGTACAGCTTGCTCTGCTCTGCTACCAAGGAGTCTCCAGGCTGAACTTGCCTTGGTTCTTCTCTTGCTGTGGATCTGAGCATGTAAGTAAGGAGGAGGAGGCAGGTGTTTTGTGGAAACCTTTTTATCTGCTTGATTTAGCTCGGCTTCATTCAGGTCTGTGTTAAAGCTTCGCAAATTTGTGAGGAAAAAAAGGATCAGATTGTTACCCTTTTCAAAAAAGTATTTCACTCTGGAGAGTAAGAAAAAGGCGGTTGCTCCATTTGGCTTCTAATGCTGAAGAAAGTGTATTTTCAGAAGTCTTTGGTATACAGAAGGATGGTGTGATGAGTGTCATAGAAAGAGGCCAATCAGTGTTTCAGCTGGTTGGTCCATCTTTGCCTGTGCTGTTTGCAAAAAAAGGGGCTGAGATGATAGATCAGAAGAGCTGTAGCTTCATTTTTCAGTTGCTGTGGCCCATCTGGAGAACAGGTAAAGCTGTAATTTTCTATAGAGTCTTTCCGTACAGGTACAGAGAACCATTCTAGAAGCCAAAGCATATACCTATGGTGCTGTATAGTTAGTTTGGTTAAGAATTTCCTTTATTTTGGAATCTTTGTAAATCAAAAGACTCTGTTGCTTGTTAGAAATATATAACAAGCACGTATGGATCAGTCACCATTTGCCGTAGAGGTACCACACAGCTGTGTCACCTGAGCAGGTACAAAATGAGTCCCAGTGTCTTTTCACTGTGCCCTGACATAAAAGTGAAAGCCCTCAGAATCATTATTACTTATAACTAAATTTTCTTTCCCTTCTAAAAAGTAATTGGTCTTCCATTTACCAATTTTGGCACTTCTGCCTCTCTAAAGGCTCATATTATTTTTTAAAGCTAAGAGAATCTTCTGGTTTTTAAAACTTCTTCCATTTCTTTGATTATTTGTAGTAGTCCAGCTTGATTTTTTTTTCTCTGCCTTTTTGCCAGTTCCATCTGGGCATTTAAAAACAGTAATTCTGTATCTTTTCATGTGCTCCAGATCTTCTGCAATGCCAGTCTCTAACTGACAGTATTTGATCTGTTTTATGATTACTCTTCATCTGTTCCTGGCCCTTTCTCTGTATGCTGGTAAACAGCTTTGATCACCTCTTGGCTATAATCTGTGGCTTCTCATAATTCCTTCTGGAAAGATTCTTTGTCTTAATTTAATTACTTTTTACCATTACCTGGCTCGCATCCATTGCCTGTTTTCTGTTTTTAATTTCTGCCACTGTGAAAGCTAATAGGACTCCTCTGCATTTGGACATTTAGGAAAGTCAATCCAAATTAAATGTTAAAGTTCACACTTCAGCTGCATTAAATCCCTGTGTTGACAGCCTTGTTAGAAGTAAAGAAGACCTTAATTTTGTTTCATTTAATACATACTATAAATGAATTAAGCTAAGTCAAATTTAACCACTTCAACTTTGAACAAATGTGTCTACACAAGGTTTGTGTGATTTAGCAAATCAATTTTAGCTTCATATTTTTATTAATGGTTTTGATGTCCTGAGTGTCTTGTTGACAAGACCTGTTATCTTTTCTACAGGAATAATCTTTTTCTTCCAACCTGATTGTTTTTTCTCTTTCTGTCCTTTTCCTGATATTTGACCGTCATTTCTCTGCCCTGGTGGTGGCTTTCATGATTTTCTTAGGGATAAGGAACACTTGATGAACATTGTTGTTCTTACTATTTTATTAATTTACATTATAACAAGCTATATATCTGCATTGAGTTCAGATTCACATTAAGGTGGACACCATAAACACATGCACACATAGAATGGAGTTCATCTCACATAACCTTGCTGGGAAAGGGCAGGCAGATGGAATGTATTTTCAACCAGTGTGTAGCTGACCAAAGCTGAGGGGACGGGGTGATACACCAGATGGTTTTGTCTCCTTCAGAGAGACCTTGATGGGCTGGGGAAATGGGCAGGGAGGAATCTTACAAACATGGGGTGATACAAAGCCCTGTATCTCAGGAGGGTTAAATCCATGCACCAGTACATGCTGGGGGCTGACTGGCTGGAAAGCAACTTCCCAAGCAAAACCTTGATGTCCTGATGGACAGCAGGATGACCACGGTCTAACAAAGCAGCCTCACACCGAAAGGTCAAGAGAGATGATCCCTCAGCTCTACTTCGCATCGGTGGGGCAACAGCAAGAGTACTGTGTCCAATTCTTGCCAACCTCAACTATTTTGTCATGCAACACCTAAAATATTGTTATCTAAGCAGAGAAGATATAGTTCTGACACAACCCAGCACAAGTCGTGCACCCATCACTTTCAGACTTGTCCCATGTGCTCAGGCTGCTCCCCTACCTTTTGAAATTTCTTATGTTTTAATTAATACTTCCTGGAGTAACCTAAGCCCTTAGGGCAGTAACAAATTTCCATAGCTTGGTATGGAAGCAATGCATCAGAAAACTCTATGTATAGTGTGTGACTCTATAAATACTTCATTTTATCCCAGAGGACTGCACTGCTTTTTCTTGTGTATTATTAAGCTCCAAACAGAAGAATCTAAGCCCACAGCCTTGTTCCTAGCTGCTCCTGTGAGCTACTGGTCTGAAATTATAGTTAATGACCTAAAGGCTCTAATCCCATGGGTTTAATAAGGTAAGTTTAATAAGTATCCTGAACTCAAAACTAGAATGAATCCAGCAGCTCATACTGTTGATGATGAAAAATTATCTTCAGAAGTTTTTTTTAATATTTATTTTTTGGGGGAAGAGGAGAGACAAGGATATGAGATCTTCTGTAATGGAAAAAAAAGATGAACTCGTGCTGCTTTATCTATCTTTTTTCACAGAATTTTTTTGCTCGCTGTTAAAATCGTTCCCAGTAAGTCTGTCTCAGCAGCAGACAGATGAACACTCCCATTTAAATCTCCTCCCGTCTGATAGGTAGACATTTGCAAGCCAAAAAAGAATCATCCTCCTTCTGAAAAGTATGGTCTGCCTTTCAGATAATACCTACTTTCCCAACCTTGTCAGGTGAGGCAGTGCTTGAAAGCTTTTTAGCACTTACCCTTTTGTATAAAAAGTTGTCTCAGTAGGAGACTTTGCAGCAGTCTTTAACCCCTTTTGTATTCTCATTCCATCTCAGAGATGTCTCATGCAAGCTAATAAATAATTCCATGAAGTCTCTCTTTTTTCCACAACATTAATCTCCCATCAACTAGTAATGAGCCTTTGCAGTTTCCTTGTGAGAATCTAAGCAACCACATTAATTCCTTCAAACTTTTTTAAGACTAGTGATCCTATTGGCAGAGAGTTTAGGAACATCTGGTCCATACATTTAGCCTTAGGAGCTTTTGGTGGCCTGTGTTTATGTGCCCTGAAATTCCTGAAGCCCTAGGAAGATGCTGCAAGTGCTATGTGCACTGATTTTTAATAAATTATATACTGTCTGATGTAGCAAACCAGAACTGTGCTGCTAAAATCCTGTTTTTTTCATGGTTGTTTCTTGAACTGAATGGTTTTTCTTGAAAAAAAATCATGTAATCAAATATAAAGTTTATACAGGTTGGTGCATGTTTTTTAGAACATGTGAAATGACTGTTCGTTCTTTATCATGCTGATTTTCCCTTAAAACATTCCAGAATACCAGTTAACATACAGCCAACACTCCTGCTGCTGGACTTGTCCGTGTGATTTCCCCCAGTCTTTCATTTTAGCTGTATAGAGTAAAAATAGGTCCCTTTGGAGGTTTACAAAGAAAGCTCTTGATACTTAAGCTTGGGTATCTAAATTGGATGCCCAAGATCCTAGTTATCTAGCAGTGTACTGACAGCCTACCTACAGCAGTATGATGGGGTTAAAGAGAAAGGGTTAAATCTTAGCAGAAAATACTAATTCTTTCCAAAAATCTTGTATTTATAAACACTTCAGAAAAAATTTAGCTTCCTCTTGGCCTCCCTTCCACATTCATGTCAATTATAGCACCAAACCAATCAAATAATAAAGGGGGAATCAAAGCTGAAAGTGGAGAAAAAAAGAGGATTGTGGACCCACAGAAGACAACTGTGCATTTGAGACATTTTTTTTTCATTGCTCTGACATTACAGTCCGCACTCAATTTACTTCAGCTGAACTCTGCATTACTAAATGGAGAAAGGATGCCCATCAATTCAGCCCACACATTTCTGTTTCTTTTCAGCATCAACTTTTCAGTGAATTATTTCCTTCTGCTACAGCAGCTCTTTCAGACTGTCGTGGTATTTTATTTGTCTCTTTTCCTGGTCCCATTGTTTTATGCCATTTTTATCTTTGCTTTGTTCCCTTGTGAAATGCAGTGAAACCAGCAATGTAATTATCATAGTTAGTTACACTCATTCTGCCCTTTGACTATTTATGAAGACACTTTTTATGAACCTAAAAAAAAAGAAAAAAAAAGAAAATCAATCACCCCAAACTTGAAGTGTCTTATACTTTACAATTTCCTCCTTTTCTTCTGAATGTGTGGAAGCCTGATAACACTAAGAAAATGCTATATAAACAGACTTCACATATGTGCTACATATTGTTTGCAGTGAATTGATTTTGTCATAAAAGAAAGTAAGTTTTCATTGTAGTTTGAACTACCTTCAATATCATGAAAACCTCCATGAGTTTTTCTCTAAAACTGTAATCTGAACTGAAATCTGCTTCTAAACCTCCAGAAAGATTATTGATTGCAAGAGACTATATGCAAAGGGATTCAGTTCAGATGAAACCAGGTTTTTAATCTATATTACAATAACACTTCTGTGTTGCATATATTGATAGAAAAAGAAATAATACAAAGGCTGTTACTGAGACTGTGGCATGAATAGAGAGCCCGGTACATTCATTATTTAACCATGACAAAAGAATGGCAATAATCTGTCTTTTCTCTGAAATGAGAAGAAGGAGAGCAAGCCATGGCTGGCAAGTGTTAAGTCACACAACTTAAAGGTTCTTCAGAAAGCTCTTAAGTAAAGAGTGCTGGCACTAACCATCTGCCCCAGTGTGATTACAGAGGCTGGGTCACAGTGGCTCATTGCACCAGGTTGCTGGTTTGGCCTTCAGAAGGTTCTGATAATTTTTCCTCCTTAAACTCTAGGCATTTGAAGGGTTTTTTAATTGATTGCCCCGAATCATTGTTCATTTCTGAAAGCTGAGCTTCGCTGTTTAACTTGGTCCATTTGAACTTCCTATAAGTAACTTAAATTGTTGAACAAAATTCAGGCCTTTTTTGTAATAACTGCAGTCCATTGAGCAACTGATGTCTGGTATAAACTTACAGGATAAAAGGTCCAGCAAGGGAAAAATAACATCAAATCCTGTTTTCCAGCAACTTCTGTTTTTAAATCACCCCTGTATGGATTCTCTTAGAAACCAATCATGGTAGTTATAGGGAAGTCTAATCAATAATGAACATACATTATGTATAAATCATATTTTCCTGCACTAATATTTGAAGCTTTAACCTTCTGTATTTTAGAAATTGCATCTCAGAATAGGTAGATGTTCTGTGCTGGAAAACAAGGCTGTTTTGTGTCAGGTCTCTAAGGACAGAAGCAATTACAGCTAATGAGCTGGGTTATTGTTTGATTATTAACCTTCTAGTTTTCCACAGTATGGCCATCTTTGTCACCTGGCTGTGAGCCTCTTCTTCATCAGGAAATACAGTAAACTCCCTAGGCATCTTTGACATGGATTTAAAGATAGTTTAACTATGATGCAAATTTTTCTGAATATGCCTTTTTTTTTGGAGCTCTGGAGTTTTCACAGAAGAAATGGTGTACACGTAAAGCAGGAAAGCTGCTGGATTTTATTTTCTGTAGTTGCTCATCTCTCTCCGTCACAGAGTATTTAGTTGTATCCACTGCAACTATTATCGTTTAGCAACAGAATGTCTGTTTGGTGATATGTGCTACTGTACCTTAACAAAATAAAGATTCTATCCTCTGTCCTAGTTGATGCAATGTTTATTGCCCTTGGCTGTACTGTTTATGACTTTATACCTCTGAGTCACTGTGTATGTATCTAATCTAATGTGTCTCTGATGAAAATGTGTACATGAATTTGGATTTAGGAGATAACTTTAAATGCTATCTTGGTGTGATCCCATTTGAAACAGTCACTACACATTTCTCCACTTGGCTGAAGAAACAACAGCAAAAGCTGTTGCTAATTTTGTTTTTAATTAATTGTGCAGCATGGATTTGTTGACGTGGCATGGATAGGGGTCAACTAAACAGATTTGCCTTGGGTTAATAGAAGTTTTCCGTCATCTTCTCTGTTTCTGGTGCATAAAATATTCCTTAACAACCTTAACTTCATGAATGAGTGCATAAAATCCTCACAATCAACCTGTCAGCCTTTAACCAAGTCTGCCACTACCCTTTGTATTCATCTGCTGTGCAACTCCCCTTTACTGGTAGGAGACCTGTGAAATGCTTGGAAACAATTTTATGAACAAAAGGGTTTCAAGTGCTGAAATACACTTTGTATAAATTAAAATAATGTCTTTTGGACTTTTCATAAAACACTATATGCTCTACTCATCCCCAGAGTGGATTTCATTTACTATTATTGCTGTGATGACACATAATTAAGTTAGATTACATTTTTATAAAGAGAGAATAACTAAGACACAATTCTAAATTATTCATCAATAAGTTTCACCAAAAAAAAAAGGGAAAAGATAAGAATTTAAATTGTGCTCTCTGTTGCTTTTTTCTTCCTAACACTAGATAATTTTATAATGGTATTTTGAACAAATAAGTCTGTCTCTTCCTCCCCATGAGAGAACAAGAGACTTCATTTAACGCCACATGTGTTATTGTGCTTATCTGCTGATTACCATATTGCTTTGATTTGTATGGTAGATTGTAAGCTCTTGTAGGATTATGGAAAGATTTCTTTCCTCAGGCTGAACCAGTGAGATTTTCAGCATCATGAAGACAGAGATGCGTAGGAAAGAAGCAGATTGGTTATTATATCTCTATGTGTTTTTTACCCACTGGTTCATCTCATTTTTATCACTGCAGAGTCAGCATGAGATCCAAGTAAGTTAATACACCTCCACAACTTCGTCACACCACTAAGTTTTAGTGTCTCGTCATACCCTTAACATGCTTAGTGAAAATATGAATTGCTAAAATGGTGTAGCCATAAAGAAGAGCAGGAGTAAGCATAGATATGCTTTGATTCAGCTAGGTAAAAATACTCCTTTTGATTCAGAATTAAAAATATATGATAAAGGAAAGTGCTGATTTCCTAAACAGCATGGGTTTATTATGTATCAGTTTCTTTCTAATTTTGGATGGGCTCATCCAAAATTTCAAGACAATTTATTTTGCACGGTAAGCTGAGCATTTCGTGGTAGAAAATGCAAGGAGGAGCAATAATGAAGGAGGAAATTCAGACCAGAAAAAAAGAGGAAAAAATAAAAGTCCCCTAAAGCTAAAAAAAATATGAATTCAGCTGCTGTATCTTAGTCCTGTGTATGTAACTCAGACTAGAAAAAGAAAAGTAGTTTAAATACAAATCAGATAAAAATTTAAGACATGCAGTGGAGATAATCCAGGGTTTTCTGATCTACTGGAAGCTTATGGAGAAATATGAGAATGGACAGTGAAGTGGTTGGCTGGTGGCTGGTGACTGGTGGTGCCATTTTGAAGTCTCCTCTCTTTTTATGGGAAATATTGGTGATGCATGTTTAAACACATTATGAGTTTGTCCTGACTATGTGCAACAGCAGTGGTACAAAAAGGAGGCAGCATAACGGTCAGGACTAGACTGCTCTGCTGCTGGGTTTTGAGAGGTCAGAGAAGTGACTTTGTCTCCTGTCTTACGAAATAAAACCATCTACTCTCAGCTCCTGTGTAACCGAGCAAAACGAACCTGGAATCCTGTGTGAAATTCTTGTCAGCTGTATCCAAGATCAGCTGAATTTATGGAGAAAAGCAGAATGCTAGCTGAAAAGATGGGGTGTACAGTGTAGGGACAGTTTTAGAGTTTTCACAATGCGAAGAGATTGTCATTACAGACTAAGGGGAACCTTGGTAAGATCTGTACTGTTCAACACAATTACAAATTATTTGGAAAAGCAAGTGCTTAATGAGGTGACCGAGTCTGCTGATGCTACAGAATTCTTTAAGGTGACTGAAACCAACGCTGACACCAAAAGGGTAAACTGAACTTGTGATTTTGAGTGGTTGGAGATAAAACGGGAGACAAAATTCCACGCTGATAAGTTAAAAGTAATAGATGCAAGAAAACATTAGCCTAATAAGTTTCACACTGCCATGGGTTCATAAATGAGGTACAGATATTTTGGAAAGACATTTAGAATCATTGTGGCTAGCTCAGTTCTTAGTGGTGCTCAGTGAAAGCTGAAGATCACAGGAACAACAAAGAAAGCATCAAGAACAGAATAGTTGTAATTTTCCTCTGTGTAAGGCCAGGATCAGCTCATGTCCTGAATACTGGATGAAGTTTTGTCCCCTCTGTTTCCAAGAGAAACATTTTTGAAACAGACAAAGGCAGCAACGGCTAGATATGAAGAAGTTTTTGTGTGAACAGCAATTAGGTTAGGATTATGGGTCTTCAGGGAAAAAAATTACTCAGGGACAAAATTATAGAGTGTATCAAATAATAAATAGTATAAAGTAGATGAATTGCCATGTTTTCTATTGTCAGTGTTTGAAGAACTGAGGGCCAATTGATGTAATTATCATGGTGCTACCTGAAGATAAAGATAAGGAAGCGGTTTTCTCACACAGCACATTCCAACTTTGGAATTCATTGTCAGAAATTTTTGTAGTGCCCTAAGTAGATTTATAAAAGGTCTTGAAAGAAAATTAGGTAGAAGAAAAGACCGCCCAATACAATATTAAGATTTTTTTTAAGTTCATATACAGGAGGAATATTTCTTATGCTTCTCCTTTTAATGACCACAAACAGTAACTTCAACAGTAAGAGAAATGGTTTGTTGGGTCTGATGAAACTGATTTTTATCCACTATGACATTTCCTATGTCATAGAGTTGAACCCAGTTCACAGAAGGTGCTCTGTGACATTCAAAGGCAATTTTCGTGACAGAAAACTAAATTAAAAAAATTACTCATTTAATCTACCTCATTTACAATAAGAAGGAAAGTGAGTTGATCAGAGGATCCCTCAGTTTGGGATGGGAAAAATGCTTAGAGTATAGGACATTGCAGGTGTGTTCTGGGACCTGTTCTCTAAGATATAAACTTAGTGTGGGATCACTCATATCAGATTTACATCTAAGCTCTGCATCTTATATGGCATTAGATCAATTTAGAAGAAGGAAAAAATCCAATTCTGAGAGGTTTTTTTCCCTGGTAGCCACCTGTTAGGTTGTGACAGGTGGGAAGACTGAAAATAACTTTAAATTGCACTTCTCCCACTTCACATGTGGATAACTGTGGAACTGTTGGAGCAACAAGCATTTTGTTTTTTTTCTTGGAGACTGTAAAGGCACCCAAAGGTATCAGGCATGAAACACAGGAATCTTGCCCAAGCATTGTACAAGTTCTTGCAATGAAAATTTGGAGAGATGCTTAAAGAAATGCCTGAGGGATGTGAGGGCTTGAGGGAGACAGAGTGATTCTGTTTTGTCATTTTTACCTCAGCCTGAATCTTGCGTGTAGCTTCAAGTTGCCTTCTGTGAGGGCTGAGCCTGGAACACACACGTGAGATGAGTTGGCATGCCCTGAGGTGGATCTGGAGTGCTGGCCTGCTTCCCAAGGACTGCCAGAGCCACGATACTGAAATTCAAACTTTATGGACTAATGATTTTACTGCCTTAGTGTCAACATGTTTTAACACTCTAGGTATAATGGCTGCAAGTTAAGATGTCTGTGTAGATGTAAGTAATGTCTCTGTCCAAATATTCTGTATCCTGCAGGGTTAAAAAAATACACACATTAAAATTTGAGGTATTCTGGTGCCACAGTGGTGAAGTATATGGAACTGTATAAATTGTAAAATGTGTTAGATGTACAGAGCTAACCTGAGCTGAAACCTTCGAATGCAAATTGTGATCTGAACTCTCTCCCAGGAGCAAGAGCTTTAGGTCAGGTGTTACTGTTCAAGGCTGTTTCCAAGCGAGTGCCTGTGCCTTTTTTTAACGTGAGCCTTGTTACACTTTGATTTTTTCCTCTCTTCTGGTCTGAATTACGTTACTTTTGTTGATATGAATTCACAGCCACTAGTCAATGACCATAAAGGCCATTCTGTACCACATATTGACTTGAAAGATTTAGGTCCCCAGTATCAAAAGATGGCACTTTATCCACTCAGCCAGACCAGATCCTTGATTTTACATTGCTGTTTTCTCTCTAAGTTTCAGAAGTCCTTTTAATATTTCAGAACCATGTCAATGCTTTCATAAACTTTCCAAAGGGTGAACGGTAGTAGTTGTATTCCAGCTGCTGCTGAATCTGCTGTGTTTGTTCAGCCCTGAAATGATCTTTTAAGATGTGAAAATAAAATGTTTTAGTAGTACTGAGCCATACACGCAAAATTGACCAGGGATGCAATCCACCCAACAAAAGCTACCTATTATGTATTAGAACCACTTTTTTTCCCAACTTTCTGCACAGAGACCTGATTCTGATTTAACATGACTCTAATTTAACCTGATTTTTTTCCCAGCAGAACATGTAAAATAATATTAATATTTTAAGTTTTGAGAAGATAATGGCTATTACTTTGCTCTTAACTGTACTATGAAGCCTATTGTAAAGCCTTTTTTTCTTGTAGAAAACAAGCAAACCTTATTTACTTAATACAGAAATATTCCTCCAAATGCTCCAAATATTTTTACTCAACTCACAAAGCTGCTTAAGTGTAAGATTGCAAACTGATCTTCTGATTACTTTTATAGATATTTCCTCATTATGCATTATTTATTTGAATGTGTGAAGAATCATATACTTGTATGTATGCTGCAGAGATTTTCAGATTTTCTTAATAATGCAAGAAAATGAGGTGCCAGTACAGGGAGCTTTTAAATTCAAGCCCTTAATGTTTATTGCTAATAGAACTCACAGACTGCAATATGAACTCTCAGCAGAAAACATACAACTCTTGAAATATTTTTTTCACTCTCTTTCCCTTTATCAAGCAATAATTAGGGGTAAAAAAGCAGAATAAAACAAAACTTCATTCTTTAAATTAAATGCCCAGCTCAGGCAACTATAGATCAAAGATCAGACTGCTATAGAAATTTTCAAATACCACTACGATTGTCTTTTTCAGCCATGTCGTCCTCTCCATGCCCTCTAGGTTTCTGTCTAGGTGGAACTTAAAGACTGAATTTTCAGGTCTACATCAGAACCTGAAGTTGAGCTACAGGTGCATGAGAATAAGGAGAGAGGGCAGGTTCAGCCATACAGATTAACTTGTACTTGACATCATTGTGGAGTGGTTGTCAAAGAGAACATGGTGGAGCAAAATGTAGAAAGTGGAAGACTGAGCCGGGAATAGGGAAGGGGTTGTGGTGCTGGACTGAGTAGAATGAGGATGTTTGAGATTCATGAGAGAAGAAAGTTGAGACAAGGCAAACGAGAAGAATTGAAAGAAACATCCCTAGGTGTGTTAATGAAGACAGGGATGCTTAGGGTGGGAAAATTATGAATCTGCAGGGTCTTAAAAGCTATGGGACTGGAAGGTTTGAGATAATAGGAATCCTGGGCTGGTTGCAGGGCAGCTATGTATAAAATTTTAAGGTTGCACTTCTATCAACAAAAGGAGGATAGTATAACAACCCTAAATACCTCATGAACAGTCACCTCTCGTCACCTCAAACAACTACTCTCCAGTACCTGTTCTGTTTGCAGGCTTTATATGTAGGCAGGTTCTATCATGTGGGCTGTTAATGCGCCTTCTGTGCTTGTAAAATACATAGTGCTCAAGTCTCAAGGTTGGATACTGCAACTCCACTGACAGTTTCCCTCGCAATCTGAAATGGTATAGACATGGGAAATTTACCTCGGCCAAAGTCAAGTGTGCTTCTAACCATTTCTCAAGTCTGAATAGTACAGATAGTTGAAATTTAGTGCCTCTACCCTGTTGCAGATTAATATACTGATATAGCTCAAGTAAACCATATAGGACTTGTATCTTTAATTTTAATTATAAATCCATAGTCCATCAGGACATTCAATGCTGTCTGAATGTGCTTGGTTTAGACATGAGGTCTATTGTGGAAGTGTTAGCAATGTCTTACTTCTAATATCCCTATCACTTATTTGCTATGGAGTGGGTATAAATCCTATTCTGGGTTCCACAGCAAGCTTGTAGGTCAAAAGTGCTGTGAAAAAGTGCTGAAGTGTTAACTGGTCCTATATTTCCTTCTGTCAACATTTAAGAAACTGCTCAGGTCTTGACTTCTGTGGGAGTACTGAAAGAATAATCTTGAGTAGCTCTTTTCTTTTTAAAGGTCTCCCCTAGTTGGCAAATGGCACCATAACCCAAGAGAAATATATGACAGACATGTTATTTCTATGGAAATTATCAGAGTTTTCAGAGTTGGTAGCAATTCTAAATACTGTACATGTCAGCTTAATTTTTTTAGTAGAACTACTTCCATGCAGAGAAGGAAAGCATTTTTTTTTTCTTGTTTTTGTTTTTGTTTTTCTTTCAGAAAGATTCCTTTCTGGACTTTGCATAAGTTTCCTTTGAATGATAGAAAAATGTAATATCTACTGGTACTAAACAGAATTTCATATGATAAGTCAAGAAAGAGCAGCATTATTAGGTGTGGCTTTATTTACTTGTGTGTTGGGAAGATTGTATTACAAGCTCGATAGATGTTTGCTACTGCTAGAGACAAAATTGGAAGAGTCGTGTCTGTTTATGGTTTTGACATCATTGAAGTTTCATTTGATGACAGTTACTTCAGGTGTGCCTTCTAATGACCAGTTTTATGCTGGGAGCTAACCCAAGCAATCAGAGTCTTGAAAGAGTTTAGAAAAACACACTAGGCATAAATACACACTGAATTTTTCATGTGACTGCTTTGCAGTGGTTTTAAAGGTTTTCTTCTCATTTCCCTATGTTCAAATTCAATCACATGGCACAGAACTGGAAGCAATCCTAGTCTTATCTTAATAATAGGAGTTCAGCAGTTGCCAAGTATAAGTTAGGTAGGGATAGACACTGAAGAAATTCTGTTCCACTTTGCCAGTAATACCAGACAGTGTGAAATCAGCTCCCACGACCAAATCACACTTTGATAACTGTTCAGCATTGCATTTCCTTTGTACTTTGAGTTATCTTCCACATCTGATCACTGCTGTGTCACATAGCTGAGCCTTATACTAGATGAAATGATTTACTAATGGCCTGAGCCGTGATGTTGTGTTCTCCTTTATCCAGTTAAGTGTTGCTCACTCCCAAAATTCTTGGCTAGCACTTTCTGAGTTACAATGGATGCATGACCCCTTGTATTTTCTGAACCCTGTGGGATCTAGAACCTACTGGCCTGCAGGGCTACGCAATCCAATTGTACAGGTAATCTGACACTTCTTCAACCATGAAGTTTTCAGGTAATTTTCTGAAGAATCTATTCCGAGTACCTAATGTTAGACAAACATGCTGTAATGGGCAGGGTGTGATTTGTGGAAGGTCCAATGCCATTAATAAAGGTTCCTTGTAAGGTCTGTGATCAGATAATGTTCATTGAAAGGTGTGTCATAGCCACTACTTCCAAAGTGCAAGGAAAAGCTGTGCTGTTCTGTTCTGCATTCCTCTCCCTCAGTGAGCTCCAGGGTGCATCTTGCAGATCAAATCCTGCATGTCTCCTGCATTTCCTTACCTACTAGCATTGTTAATAGATAATCCTGAGGATTTTGAATATACCAGTAGAAGAAGTATGCTTGACAAAACCAGAGAGCTATTTCTCTTCTAAGGAAAATCTCAATTCTTTGTCTGTTAAAGAGAAATCCCTTGTAAAAAGGAAAGTTCACAGTGAAACTCTTGGAAATCCAACTGAAAGGCTGGAAATCATCTCCTAGTGGAGCCTACAGCTGAACAGATACTACAGGGATTTTATTTTCCAGTGATGAATAAAAGGTTAGAAATCCTAAAACAGCAGTAGTACATTTTCTAACAGATGCAGTAAAAGAGAATCTGTGACCAGAAGTCTTATGATTCTGCTGTATATTCCATCTTTTATTAGCCTTTAACACTCAGGACAGGATGTTAATTAATGCTTGGTCTCAGAGGGTCCTGGTTAAACCTAAAAACCTACAGGAAGCTGTTAAATTTAGGGGCATTGATAGTTTCAGTTAAAAAAAAAAATATCCCAAAAATACAGATGAACGTTATCACATGTTTTCTTAGAGATTTGTCGGCAAAGTTAGCTTTCATGCTAGCCAGCTGAGGTCTTGGGTTTCTATATGAAAAGAATAGCTCAGCTATGTCTTGAGGCTAATACTGAAAAGGTCATGAGATTCTCTTTCATGAAAGGAATGAAAGTAAGCTGAAAAGTACAGGAAAACATAACGTTCACCATAAATGATAGAACTGATTTAGTTCTATGCATTTCTCTGCATATAGAAAATGACATTGAAATACATTTGTATTTAGATTTAGGGAGCAACTCACTTTCTGCCTCTTCATCAGTTTATTATTTATTTCCAAACCTTATTATTTTAAAATGCTATAGCACCCAAAATATGCTAGATTATTTCTGAACACAATCACATAATGGATTTTTCCTATGATGAGCAAAGCAGCCATTTGAAGTTCATTCACTGAGACCCTTTGGCCTTTAGAGCATTTAGTGAAGGGTTTGTTTTGTTTATTTTACAGTTCAGTGGAATGGAAAACAATTTTTCTTAAGCATTACTGGAGGCCATCAAACAGCGAGAAGGAATAATTTTTCTGCTGCTGCATGTTCAGCAGAATTTAAAGGTATCTATTAAAAAACCAAACAGGTGTAGTGATAAACCTAGATTCCCCCCTTTTTTGAAAAATTGTAATTATACTCATCAGACATAATAATCTGCTATTTTCCCCATCTTGCTATTGCTCGGAGTGTAATGAGAAAAGTTTGCTGATGCTGGGTGCATTTGATTATTCCCCATTTCTTCTTGATTATTTCCTACCCAAAAAGAAAATAGAAAACCACCCTCCCCTCACCAAAAAAACAAAACAAACCAAAATAAAACAACAAACCACAATCAAATTAAATTGTTTACTTATTCACAAAATGTGATTTGGATGTGCAGTTTATACATGGAAATAAAGTAATTGAAAATATACTTTTCTCAGCCTGTTGCCATAGAACTATTTAGATTCAGATTTTGATTACTTGGAGAAGCATTAGGAGGTCCTGTTTTTACTCCTTGTTTTGTGTTTTTCAAAAACTAATTTTCAAAAGACATTACAAATATTATTAAGTGGAGGCAGGAAATAGACAAATAAAACTGTTTGAACAATAATGAGGTAAACTGAGAAATCAAGTGATTGATGATACTGACATTTTGTTGATGAAAGTTGAAAACCTAGAGCCTAAACTTCTATTGAAGTCAACAGCAAAAGTCTACCTGCACAGAAACAGAGAGTTCCTTCTTAAGAAGACAGTTTTTGGCCTTTACAACCATGTAGATATAAGCTGCACCTAAATTCAAATTGCAGTAAAAACAGCAGTCTTAAGAAGAAGTGCGTAGAGCTGAACTCTTGTCTGCTCCTGAGTCATTAAAGGATGTGAATGCTATTTGACCTTTAAGGAGGTTTGGGAAAGAACTCTGGAAAACATCAAAACTTGGGTGTTTTTGTGTGTGTGTGTGGCCCATGGCAGTTCAGTCCCATTGAATACTGGCAGGAATTAAAATGTTAATGTCTGTACCCAGCAGAATGATTCAGGCAAGATGAATTAGGATCTCAGTCCCTTTTTTTGTGCTCATAGGTAGCTTGGTGCTTGTCCCAGATGCTCAGGCACGCCATGATCTTGACAAGCTGAACAGCCTCCATTTTTTGGAAAACAGTGATGTAGTTCATTATACAAGGCACAAGGATGTTTGATCTGGAGGCAAACCAGTTGATTGAAAACCCCTTCACCCTCTTCCCAGTAGGATATCCTAACCATGCTGTTTACCCTTTCCTGACATCTTGTCAGAACTGGGGAGCTTCAGAGTCAGGCTGCTTCCTGCTTGCTTTGGTTCCATGATTCTCTTGTTCCTGGGTAGTTGTAGGACCAGCTCACCAAGCACATTTTACAAACTCTATGTCTAGGATTTTAGTGACAGTCAATTTTGTTTAGTGGAAGATTTCAAGACACAGAAATGAAATCAATATTCAACTTCTCTTAATAGTTAAATGCCTTGATCATGCACTTGCAGCACTGAAGAAAGAAAACCCCAACACCCTGTTCATTTCTGCCATCATAGTGTTTATCCATTTGTTTGTTTATTTTTATGCTGAACACAGGTGCTTTTAACAATGCATAAAGTGACATTTTCAGACTCTGGAACTCATTCCCTGCAGCATTAACTGCCTGTGACTATTCAAAGGTGACTTTGTATAGGTTGAGGTTGGCTTTTTGCTACTCTCTAGCCTAATATTTCCTATTTAATGTCGTGATTTTCTTTCCCTTGGATTCTTATTTTCTATTTTAAATGCTGTGATGTATTTTACTTTTTTATTTTCTCTTTTCTGAGCAAGAATTAAATAGAGTTTTCTAGTGCTTCAAGAGCTTTTTAAGAGATCAGTTAGATACCTGGATTTCATACTGGAAGGTCATTCTTAGTGAGGTGAATCTGCACTGATTTAAGGCATTTATAATGGAATAGTCAAACTTCAACCTGTCACTGTAGAGTCCCTCCATAGTTAATGAGAGAAATAAGGATCTCCAAAGGGCAATTCATGTGACCTGTTGCATGCATCTGTCTCTGAATGAAAACAATTGTCTCCTGGAGGTACTTGTTTCACTCTGTTGGCAATGTGGAATTCTGTGGAACTCTGGCACCAATGCCAAGGCAGATGAATTTCACTTTGTGTGTCTAGGCTATAATTTTTTTTATTTTTTTTACCCTGCATCTGAGAAATTTGACTTTACACTCATTTGATATCTGTGCACATTTTTATTGCCTTTATGATACTCTTTTGCAAGTGAAGGCTAAAGTAAGTGCTCAGCTGCGTTTCCTGCTTCCTTTGGAAAGTGAAAGCCATTATTTTTAAGCACTTATTTGAAGAAATGAAAAGTGAAAGATGAATGATACCATAAGTTATATCTTAAGTTAGAAGACATTGTCAAAGCTGTGATTTTCAGTAGACATCCAAGAGCTTTATTTCATGGGCTTTAGTTCAATTTCCAATTAATAATTTTTCTTCCTTCCCTCTCCACTTTCTTATCACTATACATAAAATAAAAATGTGTCAAAAAGAAGGAAAAACTTGCTGCTGAGTAGGTCCAACCAGACACTCTCATCATGCCCTGCCCTTAGGAACCTCGCTGGAAGACTCAATAATCTGAAACCAGAAAATCTGCAAACAAAGATTAATATATTGGCCTGAAGCAGTCATGAATGGCAGGGCAAAAGCAGAGTGAAACAAAGAGGGAAAATTAGAGCAGGACACTGAGGTCAGCACACTGTTTATATTTCTCTGAAGAAAGAGATAACAGAGTTCATAGATCTTTGATTTCTTTCCACAGGCTTTGCTGGCATAGCCTTTTCCTTCTCCCTCACCCTCTTCCTCTCTTTTTCTTCTTCCCAGAGGGTCTTCAGACCTGGTAACCCTGCATGCAGCACTGGTCACAGGGTTTCCTTGCTCCTTTACGCTCTTCCTGTAGCAGAAACCACTTGAAAAAGCCAGATGCTTCAATAGCAAAGAGATCTAACGGGAGAAATTGAAGCTAAGAGGATAATTAAAATAGCAAACCCTAGCTAACAAGATAATGAAGAATCCTTCTGACACTTTCAGCAGGGATCGATGGTACAGTCATCATAATCACATTACTTTGCACCTTTCATCCTGGAGGGTGTCAAAATGCTTTGGATATTCAGCACACCAGTACAAGGAATTGTTAGCCTAGGACTAACATAAAACCACCCGTGGGTTTGCATCTGGCAGCTGCACTGTAGGGAATGGCAGCACTCAAGAGGTGAAGTGTGGGTAGGTGGAAAATCTGTCTGCTAAAAATTAAGAACAGAGAGGGCATTAAGCCTGCTTACAACTGCTGGAAAGATCAGACCTCACTGTGTTCAGAGGTAAAGCGCCTCTTTTCCAAGGGTGTCGGTGCCATTAGCCAGGTCCAGCGCTTGCAAAGAAGGGATGTACTGCCAAGAGGGTATTTGCTGTTATTTATATCACATTTTCCAAAGAGCTTTCACTGCAAAGATAGAAGTCCAGAAAGTTAGCTGGAAACGTGAACTTCTAACCTACTATAATGAAGGAAATCTTAACTAACAGGAGGTTTAAATATAGGATCATGCAGAAGACTGGATTCCAGATTTCTTTGCTACGTGAAAAATTAGGTAACGCTTTTCTCCAGAAGAGTTGCCACAAGAGACTAGGAAATGTATTTTCATCAGTTAGTCCCATCCAGTGCTGGATGTCTATTTTAATTGTATTTGTCTCAGCAGTTTCCCAGTTTTTTCTGCTTTTTCCTGTCATTTTTTATGCATTAACCATACTGATATATTTTGGCACTTTCTCAGCCAGAGGATTACCCCGTGCCATTACAAGGCCTTCTTGCTTGGTATCCAGCTGCTGTTGAGCTGCATGTTTTATCTTTCCAAGGAATTTAGTTAATACCTGGGTCTCTCTAGCTATCCTCATCCTCAATATTCTCAGCACAAGGCAAATGAAGGCTCAAACTACAGATACATTACTCCAGCTCAGCAGGTTGTGGAGGTCCAGCTGAGCTGTGGTAGCTCTTGGAGAGCTCAAAGTTAGACCTTGGCAAATAAGAGGTAATGTAACTGAGCTCAGCCCTCTGTCAATATGGCATAGATGGAGTCAAACTCACCTGGGTTTATCGAAGTTAAAGGTGTCTACAATTGCCTTCAGTCCTTTGCCTTGCTCATGTTTGAACTGAAGAAACTTTATTGGAGTTTTAAGCTTTCTTGAGTGATGTGCTTCCCAATTTTTTTCCACTAGCAAAGAATACGTAATCATCACATAATATTTTAAAAACTTTGCTGAACAGGTATTGTATCACTACAGATTTTTGTGAAACTGACCTTTAAAATACTACATGAATCTGCACGCATCAAAGTTACTCTCATTAAGGAGCTGTCTGAAGGCCCGCAATATTTTTTTGTCTAAAAACTGGTATGGGATATTGGTTATGACCAGGATGAATCTAAAAATGGCAACACTCCCTATAGTGGGAAAGACTTGAATAAAATGAATGCTGAAATATTTTAGTTCTAAAATGCTTGGTTATAATATATTCTTTCATATCTGGAAGTAGCTGTAGCACCTGATACTGTTTTTCTGGGAGTGTACTTTTCCTCTTAGGCTGTTGTCATCTGGGAAAAGAAGGGAGCCCGATGAAGAACAAATCCTCACACAGGTTCTGTGTTCATCAGGGCAATCCAAAGCCTTTTGCTGACATGAGAGAATCTGCAGTGGGCTTCAGTTCAAGCTCTGAATAGTCTGTGCTGGCATCTTTAGCTCATGGCATTTGAGGCTGCCTTCATGCTGCCCGTGATGTCTCTGATAGGATATAATTTGCTACAGCTGTCTTAGGTGCAAAACCGCCACGGGCAAAGCTCTCTGTCTTTCCTTAGCTGTGCAATTTCACCGTGTGTCTCATCAAAATCAGGCAAACAAATGTGGAAAGAGTGGGTGCTCCTGCATGTGTCATGCTCTGCAAATCAAGTGTACAGATACAATCCTTTGCCCAGAGCCCAGCTTGTGCCCCCTCCCACACATCAGAGCTCAGCAACAGAGGTTCTCATTTGTTCTGTTTCTACCTCTTCAAGATCAGAAGAGGTTTAAACACCTACCTACTGCTAAAGCTCGTTATTTTCTACTTGAATCCTAAGAAGGGGTGGGGTACAGAGCTAAAGCATAATTAGATGCAAGATTCAAGCAGGGATTTAGATATGGTTTGATTAAATCAGAGTCCTTTTCTAATACAAATGAATGTTACACCAAGAGTCCTATTATTTAAGAGAATTTTCAATGCGAGTTTAAGAAAATGTGCTCTCTATTCTTTGAAATAATGTATTAGCTGAAAATGCCTATCTTCAAGTATATTCAGTAGAATGTATCCTTAGCTGAAATACATCCATGTCATTCCAGTCTCTGGTGTAATTATATAAATGAATATCATCTGAGGAATGGATGGATAAGAGAAGCACAGGACATCACGAATAGGCACATAACGTTACTCATGCTCTGATCATCACTGAATGAATTCAGCTGACAGTCTGAACTAAAAGACAAAATTTTGGGGCTTTTTTTAGAAAAAAAAGGAAAGAAAAAAGAATACATGAAGGTAAACTTTTAGACATTCATTACATTTCATTATATTAACACATTACTGGGAAACCAGAGGGAGAAATTTGCTATTGTACCTCCTGCAAGTGACTTTAATAATGAGAGATAGTTGTTAGACTATGTTAATTCCAATGTTAAACTTCCAGAAAGGGTGAACTCACATTTATCAGTAATCAGTGACCTATACTGAGCTGTGTATTAAAAGACAAAACAACAAAAAAAAAATCCCAAACACTCCCCCCCCCAAACCAACCCTAAACATTACAAAAAGGACATGAGACTACATGAGGCTTTTAACTGGCTGGACCGAACACTTAGGGGTTCTGTTTACACCAAAATGTGACACACCATAATGGGTTGGATAACAGGAGCTGTTAAATGAGTAGTGCTGGATGAGTGACATATGGGATTTTGAAGGCTGATTGAAGCTTAGGCACGGTGGGTCTGCCACTGGCAGGCATTATCCAGGAGTAATGAATGGTGCTGATCTCTTGCCTATTGGGATGATCTCTGCGGTTCCCTGAGGTGCCAGCAAGCAAGTAAAAAATTCTCTTCTTCCCATTTACTGCCATGGGCTTGAAAAAGGAACATTTTGTTAGTGTTCAGCCAGCCAGAGGCTGCAACTAACAGCAGGACTTTCGTATCAGTTGCAGTAACATAAAGCCCCTATGGGCTCCTGAGTGCCTTTCCTTTGTCATGGGGAATGGTCTGGGCCTCTGACTCTTCTGTTTGGCCTCCAAAATTCACAGCAGGGTCTTAAGAAATGGCTGAACTGGCACGTGTTGACTGGGACATGCAGCAGGCCTGCCAAGTTCCTCATGGTGTGTCTGCCCTTTTGCTTTTCAGTTCATGTTCTCTCTTGGTGGGCAGTGCCTGCAGCACACACCCACAGAACTGCTCTGCTGAGCCACCCACAACCAGGACAGTCTGATCGGTGCCTCCTCCCAGGACCCCACACTCAGTGGATCTCCCGTAGCTGGGGAGGTGCACAGAGCACCACTGTGGCCCTTTCTCCATCGTGTGACCAGACAGATTCCGTTTTTTTCTTCCATGCAGCTCTTCCACTGCTCCTTTTCTCCTTTCATTACTCAGTAGGGTGATGTCTCAGATGAGATGCATTTATGCCATTACTATCACAGCTTTCCAGCTGAACCATCAAAATGCAGTACTCCTTGCTTCCCTAAGCAAGGGAATAAATATGGAGTTTGGGAATTTGGAGGTGCTATTAAAGCTGTAAAAAGTTTGGAGTTGCTGTTAAAGAAATGCATGTCTGGACAAACCAGTGTCAAAACATAATATCTGTCCCTATGAAGTTGAAGTCTGCAGCATCCTTATCTGAGTCTAAAAATCTGTATCTTAAAGGAAAAAAAGAATGTGAATAAAAAGTGCAGAACTTTTTCTTTCTTTTTATGTTTATATTGTTCATCAGTGAGACACAGCAAGGTGAAGGAGAAGAAGTAGACAGATGAAAAAGAAAAAAAAATATGGAAAAGCAAATGCCGTTGCATGTGATTGGATTTATTTCTGACTTTGGAAGTGAGATCATCTGCTATCATTGCTAACAGAGTCAAGATGAATTCAAAATATTCTGGCACTTGTCTTCATTGTTTTGAAATCTTTAGATGACCTCGTGAGAGGCTGCTTCAATCAGAAAGACTATAATTTCCTTTTCTGTAGATACTTAACATACCTAACATATTAGTAATATTACCTTGTCATATTTTAATCTATGTGAGGTGTTTTTGTTTTCTTTGTTTGCCTTTGAAACATATTCTAGCCGAGTTTGCAAAGCTATAGGGCTGTAGAGACAATGGAAATGTTTGTCAGTTGCCTAAGTGCAATAGGTAAATTCTCACTTCTGCTTTCCAGAGGTATTTTTTATAATGCAGTGTTTGTTATTATTGTTGCCCTGATGACAGTGACAGTAGAAGCTGTTGAGGCCATTCAGCAGTCTTCACTCAAGATGCAACAGTAAGAGAAAATTAAGTGACTTCCTCAGATTCAAAAAACAAGTAAGTAGCAGAGTTAACAATAAATCACTTTTAAAATCAAAATCAAACCCTAATATATTGTGTAATAGGCTAAACATTTATTCTAAGTAATTTAAAAATGTGTCATGTTTGAATCTTTCTAAATTGTATTGAGTTAATCTTGACTAGCTGAAAAACTTGGAAACATTATAATGGAAAAATAAAAACGTCACAGATGTGTTAATTGTGACTCGGTGCCAGTAAAATCCTTATCTATCTATATACATAAGAAGATGCTGATTGAGCAAAGCAAAACCTCTAGAAGTCCCTCAGGATGCTAGAATTTTTTAAACATTAAAACACTTGAATAAAAACTGAGGACAAGTACCAGTGCTCAGCAATGAAAACCACAGTTAGAAATACACAAAGGGCAAAAAGTATTCTATGCTAATTTTATTTCACATGAAGGAAAATAATAAACAAATTATGCATATGAAATCCCAACGGCAGATATTGAGTTGCTGAATGTTGACTTTAGTGAAGTTAAATTATCTGATACTTCTGGACACTCTGACCCTCAAAAGTTAAAAAAAGGATACCAATCTGCCTGTTTCATGAGCAATAACTTCTGTTGAAAAAATATTAGTTTTAATTGGTAGATGTATTTGCATTCTTCATCTTTACTTCTTGTTTTTCCATCCAGCTGCTGCTCTGTGATATGTGGTATAAAAAGATATTTGAAGGTTTTTAAATTGCTCCTGCCTTTTGCAAGAAATGTCGCTATTTCCTGTTTGTGCAGATAAAACATTTTAGTACTCAATTAGATCTGAATTTTGATACTGGGTAGTTTTCCAATCTTGTAAACCTACATTCAAAATGAAAAAATGCAATTAAAAATATACCCTGACAGAAAAGTAAGAATCTTTCTAGTGTGGAGATTTTCTTCTATTCCAGATTGTAGTTTCAAATAAATTGAAACTCAGGTGTGATGAGACACATTTCTATGTATTTTTGTGTGTCTGTATGCATTCATGTGTTTCTTTTAAATTCTCTAATTTTTGGCTCTTGGTGGTTCTTCCAGAGAGCTAAAGCACTGCAACAGAAATTCTGGAGAAGCTGTTCCCATATTTTTTTTTAAAGTTATTTAAGTGGAAAACTATTGAAATCTGCTTGTCTCTCCAACCATTAGAACTCAAACCATGACCTTCCAGATTGCTGAATGATGAAAATAAGTAAGTTAGAGGTTAACACAGAAAACTTTGCAATTTTCCCCTCCTAAGGGAAGACACTGATCTATATTCATGATAGGGAAGAAGTCTGGAGAAAATCCATGGTAATATTAATTATTTTAAAATGTGCTTAGAGAGATATCACAAGCTTAATATTGTATACCATCTGGATTCAGATTCTCTGGTTTAATATTGTATACCATCTGGATCCAGATCCACTGCTTGAGAGAATATTTATAGTTACAAACGGCACCTTCCCTATAAGATTTACACATTTTATTCCTTCACTTCCATGATACTGTAAAATAATCAGTTTCCAACTGAAAAACACAGGCCACAGTTGAAGTTGTATGAAGTCAATGCAAATTCTCAATGAACTCTGGATCACATCCCCAGGTCAGACCTTAAAGTGGGGTAAAGATGCTTTCAATCACTGGTGACTCACAACGCTAAAGAAAGTTGTTTTCCCTTTTCTGCTGCGTGGCTCTGAATGCCATTGACAGCCAGCCCTGCAGAGAGATGGAAACAGAATGCAATCAGACTTCCAAATCTTCCCTTAATGCAGTGTCTTTCTTTGGAGCTTTTCCCTGTAGGGTACCTCTCAGATGGGGATAAGTAACGCTGTTAGTACATAATCCAATCACTGATGCAGATTGCTTCTAGACAACCCCGAGCAGCAGATTTGTACCTTTTTTTTTTTTTCTTTATTAAAAAAATAGCTTTTCTGCAATGAAAAAAGGATGTGGCTTAGAAGTTATTAACAATATAAATAAGTCTTGTTATGTATTTTCCGCATATGATAAAATTGGAAGCTTAGTTTACCATCAAATATCAGAAATCAAAGTAAAAAAAATGAAACGTTTTCATGTTCAGAACAAGATGCCAGCTTGGTGCTCTCCTCTCCCTATTGTGTTGTACAATCAGCCAAGGATGTATGCTTTTCCTTCTTATTTCCAGACTGATCCCATCTCTGAGATTGCCAAGATAGAGGTCTCATTCTGGATCTTTTGCTGCCATTCATGTGCTCTCTCCCTTTTGTTTCTAGCACTGTGCTTAACAAAGTGCTAGTCTGGTTACTGGACTGGGACTTTCTAGATATGATTTCTCTTTTCAGGCCCACATCTAACCTGTTATTCAATTCACTTCATCTTCCCTACTTCCACCTCTCTCCCACCATGTCTCTGTCTCCTCTGTTTTGACTGTAGACTTTTTGGGCATGTGATTTTATCTCCCTTTTGAATATATAAGGTTGGCCCTCTGGGAGGCTGAACACATCTAGAGACCACGTAAGAAGCAGAAAATCATGGAATGGTGTCTCCACTGACACAGTTTAAGCATCTAACTTTGACCTACTGAAGGAATTACTGAAGTTCTTTATAGAGACAATAGAGACAATTGAGTGCCTTTGAAGGTCTAAAGACTGACTTGGTCTAGTGGAAGGTGTTCGTGCCCATGGCAGGAGGGTTGGGACTAGAATGATCTTTAAGATCCCTTCCAACCCAAACCATTCTGTGATTCTGTGATTCTATAAGATTAATGCCCTTTGGGTATCCAGTTAAGACCACAGTATCTAACTCTCCAGACTATCAGAAACATCTGCCTCTACTGTTAAAACTGTATACTTATAAACTGTAGCCTTCCCATAAATAGGAATAAAAATAACATTAGAAAATATGTATTCTCTTCCAGAAGAACTGAGTCACTCGGATAGTTTGATTAATGCATGGTTTCCTCAAAATCTCTCAGGATTCTTTCAAAATGGGGCATTAGTACTTCTCAGTTCTAAGATGGTTTGTTTAAAAATGTTTTTTTGACTTCTGGTAATGCTTCTAACAAAATGAAATTTGCAGATGTAATGTAATTCTCAAGCAGATGTCTAAAGTGAAAAATATGGGGGGTATGGAAAAAGATGTATGGAAATATCATTATTTACATCCTTGAGTAATTTTTAATAACTTAAAATGTTTTATATGACCATAATCTTTCTTCCTTTCTTGAGTATTTCTCACATGAAGTTCCTCGTCAATCATGCTATCAGAAACCAGATTCAGATCTATATGCAGGCCATCTTCTGCCTTTTGTAGTAAATAATGGATTGTCAACAAATCAATATTGTTAAAAATTATGGTGGAAGCATGTAAAAGGTTTATTTTAGTGAAAGTAAAAATTTAAAAAACAATAAGATGATGCAATCAAAAAATATTACCAGTCTTCTTTGTGCTATTACTAATTACTGTAACTTTATTGGATTTCTTAAACAAATACTAGGATCCCCTTACCTGTGGTAGTTGCAACAAAACATGAACTGGGAAAGATTATTTATTTTAAGTGTTTATAAATTAGAAGAAAAAGTGAAGGCCTGAAAAGTAAACCAGCAGAGAGATATGAAAGGATCTCTTTGGGGCCACAGAAGAAGAGATAACAGTTAAACCAATGATTTCTGACCTGGGATTAGTTTGTGAGCACTAGACCAAGTGTTTTTCTTTGCCTGGTAGATTATCAGTTGCTTTCAGTGCGGATAGAGAGGTCCAGTTTTCTAGGAATGTATTCTACTACCTCTTCCACTAGTACCCTCAAGTATCTTTCCTATTAAGACAACTATTAACAGATGGTTGAGCCAAGGAAGGGAACCTGACCTACCTCTTCTTCCCTTGCGGAGCACTGTGTAATATAGTTAAGAAAACCAATTTTTGGCTGATTTCATTAGGGTAGGATAAGCCAAATGCAAAACCAGAAAACAAAGGGTGCAATCTGTATTCCAATCTAGCAATTCCCACCACCTCGTATAGGACACAACTACTTACACATTTCACATGGAGTTGGTGCTTGATGGAGGTGAAGAGGTCAGTGCGGGCTGGCTGTTTCTTGCCTTTTTCTTTATACAGAAACACAGCAAGGATCTCATTTTTTTGCTACTTGTTTTGGCTGAAGGGGGCAGGGGATGTCAAAATGTATGGATTTCTTAGGAGGTTTTTTAAAATTTTTGATTCCCTTGATTTATCCTTTCATAACTATCATAAAAAATGAAAGTGCTGGCAATTAGAGTTAATGAGCATTTCATTGCTCGTGACAGTTTATTTCAATTAGCATTGTTGCTATTTCTTTTTTTCTTTAAGTGGGAAAAATGTTCTGGAAAGCTTCTGTGTTATCACATGGAGCCAAGCTTGAGCTCTCCCGAGCTGGCTGAGAACAGCAGACACAACTTGACCTTTACAAGAAGGGAATATATTATTCTTAAAGGAGCCTTCAGCTCTCTGCTGGCTCTGATGCATACATTTATGTGGTTCTTTAGAAGAGTCTGGCCAGCAAAGATCTCTCTATAGGTGGACCTGTCACAGACCAAATATCACACTCATTTCCACCATCTTTGACAGACGGGCTGTTCTGACACACAGAATTAACAAATGCAATCAACATTCCTGCCTTCCTGCTAGCCTTCCTTCCTTTTCATCTGCTGGTCCATCCTTCTGTCCTTCCATCCCTTCTGCATTCCTCTGTACACGTTGGGAATAAGGAAAAATGGTTGAAGTCAAGCTATAAATAAGCACAGAGGTGATGTAACAAAATGCTTCTCAGACAGTTGATGAAACATGGAACATGAGTGTTGATAACTGACAATTGCTCATGTTAGTTTAACAGAACTAGTTTCAGAAAAACCATTCTCCTTCTGAGAGATGAATCAATGAATCTGAGCGTGAAAATCAATGTTTAAAAGCAATCAGCTTGATCCTGCAATTGTGGGTCTGTAAGAAATTTGATTCTGCACACAATACTTCCAACCAAGGTCGAGTTATATGCACCATTTGATGGTAGAAAGATTGGACTTCTAAAATAAACTTCCAGTTCTATGTGTCCCTGCATCCATTCCCTATATTGTTAAAAAATATCTTGGTCTCTCCTTATTGTTTTGATTAAATAACACTCTTTCATGTTTCTTTATCAAAATTGATTGTAAATTTCTCAACAAAGCAATATTCAGTGCCTTAGAAATCCTAGACTGACTGAATTCAACAAAAGCTTTTTGGATCTTGTTTTATCCATTTAATAGAATAATGAATTGTACCATGAAACGATAAGACTATTGCTATTATTTTGAATATAATTTTTATTTACATGCAATGAGACCTACCTATATGTACAATATACAAGAAGTTTGACAAAGTGTACAGCAAAGCTCTCCTTGACTAAATAAATGCTTTCTCTCTAGTCAGGTAGCATAAAATGTTCTAGTTAACTTTAGTTCCCCCAAACTACTCAAAGACACCTTATCATGTTTCTTTTAATTTCTCTAATAGAAACACTGCCTAGCTGTCTCAAAATTCTTCTTCCCAAGTTGTTCATTAACATTATTGTCACCTTCCACCAGGAGAGCATTTAGTCTGAATTCTGAACTAGGAAAATCCTCATTTGCCCACTTATTTATATCACTGATGTTTTTGTTACCAGTTCACTGTTGACTGGAATAATTTCATTTCAACTTCTTGAACTCAAGTTATATTCACTCAAACAAGTAAGACAGGTTGGTTTTATAAAGTTATCACAGCAGTTTCCTTTATCCAAAATAGAACACATCATTATGTAAGGACATTAATCCGTAATATTCCTGTATCTTCAATACTTCCCAAAGTCCTGAAAAAATCCCTTTTGAACAGCTTACATAACTATTTAGAAAGAGATACAGAGGATGTCTACAAGGACAACTGTAGGCATGAATTCCATGTATAGGGGAAAAAGAGAGGACCGGACTTTAGGATCAACAAATCTGCTGAAAAAGTGAATTCAGTGCACAACTAAACTGTGGTTATCTTTGCCATGGAATGTTTCAGAGGTCAAATGTATAAATGGGTTTGAAACAGGATCCAGAGCTCTAAGGTGATTCTAGTTCAACATTTTTCTTAATAAAGAGCTTACCTAAACCTGAAGGAAGTTTATAATCTCAAAAGACAAGTTTGAACAAGAACTAGCTTCTGTAAAACTTAACAGTGACGGCAAAGTTGACTACTAGAGAGAGAAGTGAGTAAAAGTTCATAGACACCTATTCGTTGTGCACTTGAAAAACAGTTCTTTTACTTCAAAACTCATTTATTACCAGGTTGAATTTCTGATTGCCCCAAAGTCTCCAGTGACTTTCAGGGATTTTTTGTTTTTATTTTTAATGGATCTGTTCCTGCTTCTGTCAACAGTTAATTCAGGTACGCAGCCAATCTACAGGCTCCCATCTCTTTCCTAAATCTTATCCTTTCTTTGCTTGCCACACCTTGAACTTTTGAAGCTCTTCAGCTTTATGGAGGCTCCAAGGGCAGGGTCATGAGGTAAAGCCAGACATACCCACCAGGCCCAGACACCTTTTTTTATTTTTTTTTCTTAAGAGCATGATATTTAAAAAGGAACTGGCACAAAACAAATGAATGATATCATTGGGTTCATAAAGACATTCAACTTTTCTCTCTTTTATCTCCTATTTTTAGTGATATACTCTGTATTTGCACCTGGTGAGGTAAGACCCTGTGGAAATCAATTCACTAATTTTGCTTAGTGAAAACATTCCAAAAGAAAACGGGAACTGTTCTAGTTTTTTAGTTATTTAAGTACTTGGAAAGAGTTACTAATCTTTTTTCCTCCTAGCATAATTCATAGGGTAAAATCAAACTGATCATCTTGGTCAACTTTTATTTGATTTCATCAGGACATCTCTGGATCCCTCTCCCAAAGCTGGCTGTTTTCTGGTTTGCATCTACACCAGTCTAATGGCAAAAATTGGGTCACATCCTTTTCACGCATGCTTAAAACCAGCAAGTAGTTTAGAAGGTAAAGTTTCCAGTAGACATGATGGTTACTAGGCTGTCAAAGATTTCCCTCAAAGTGATTGAAGGCTTGTGTTTGGGTTTTTTTTTGTTTTGTTTTGTGGGGGTTTTTTTGTTTGTGTTTGTTGTTTGGTTTTTTTTTTCCTTGTTTTTTCTTTTTTTTTAACTCTGTCTCCTAAGAAGACCTGAAGTTGTTTGCTGGAATCCAGTGACTATAAAGCATACTTGGGGGTTCAGCTCACAAATTCCTATGGGGTTTGTACAGCCATGTGTAATTCATCAGCCTCTGTTCTCACCAAATCAAAGTTTCTCTGTAACTAACTGTGAAGTATTACTGCAACATTTGTGAAAGGGATAATCTCCTTGTCCATGACTCTGTTAGGTGCTCCCCTGGCTTTGTTCATCATGAATCCTCCTTCATGCACCTCTTTCTTCCTGGACATATCCTTCAAAATGTGAAACTGTGTTCGAGTGGCCAGATGTGCACATGCATGAATGCAACCAAATTAAAGCACACATTCACCCGATTGTGTACACACTAGAAATGCCACACTAAGAAGAATTTAAAGAACCCCAGAGGAACAGTTTCTATTGCAGAAGTCAATGATGATAAATCTAGGTAAATCCTATTTTAAGACCCGAGTTAATTCAAAGGGCAGAAGGACTGGCAAAAAACAAACAAACAAACAAAAATAAAACAAATCCTGCAGTGAGTAAATTTGCAGTTTTTTCTTGTGACTGGCGTGTATGGATCAGGGAATATCAGAGACTGACACCTAAAAATATCTATGCCTGTAATGAGACTAATCAGAACAGTTAATTTAAATGTATATTTCACAGTTTATTCTGGTATTCATGACCCATTTTTCTTCATATCCTATAGAATTTTTCCATTTTATCTACAGAGAAAAAAAATCTATCCTTGAGCTTTGATACGGTACAGCTCTGAATAGTGCAGCTGAGCCCTGATTACATAATTTGTGGTTGTGGTAAAAACAGAATTTCCCTTTGCCAAGACATTTCCACATTTCAAAAATGTTTTCAAACCAAATGGATACAAAATGTTAGTGTTTCCTGGAGAACAGAAAATCACAGCAATTTATATTAGAAAACATTGACTAACAGTGATGATAATGACTCAACTCTTGAAGTTATCTGGATAATCTCAAAACGCATACAAGTCACCTGCTCATCTCATACAGCACAGTGCTGTAATGGTTAATTAATATAAATATAATCTGATAGTCAAAATACAATGAAATAGACTTAAGTTCCAAAACTACGTATTTTCAGGTGCAGACCCTGGAACCTATAGGCAGAAATATTTTATTTAGGTCAAGAAGTAGTAGCCAATTAAAGAAACATTCTGAACCATTTTTCCTGTTGAACACTTCAGAAAAATGGTGGTGGACTGAAGTAGTTTTACCTTTAAAATGTCATCAAAATATGCTATTTCATCAAAGATATTTTAGCTTTAATCAAAAATCTTTTTGAAAGTAGATGAAGTTCTGAAAAGTTAGAAGGAGAAAAACACTTTGATGTTGTGCAATTCATGGGCCAGGTACTATTGTAGGATTTACAAAATCCTCTTTAGCAGGTAAAGCATTGATGAAAAATTGGACCAGGCACATTCGACATCACTAATCTTAGACGAAGGTACCAGTCACTTGCTTTCCCTGACATTGCTGTACCTGTGCATAATCAAAACTTCTGGTTTCAGTTAAAAATGCTAGTTGTCTCTGTAGATTAACAGTACTAACAGACAGCCACAGAGCCACATTAGGTACCTCTTATTTTTCCACATAAATGCTATTTTCATTCTGCTGCATATTTATAAAATCTGTATTTTTGTATCTTTATCTATACAGCTCTGAGCAGAATTAAAAAATTATTACACATAGATGTCATGGGATTCTGTCCCAAGTATTTAGACACATAACATATGCTTAAATTTAAGCTAGCCATTTATTTGTGCTAATCCGAAGAAATTTTCTCTTAACATCGAGCTTGGAACTGTATTCCCACAGTTGATCCACTAAATTTAAACAAGACTGAATTATTGCCTTTTATTTTGTGACAGACTTCAACCTATTTGAAATTTGTTCTCACATCTTCAGTAATTTTTTACTTTTTTCCTTAACAACACCATTTGTTCAGATTTCTATTCCTAGTAATGTTTTCCAGATCTTTGACCAGTCACTGCTACTGCTTTTCTCAGAACTGTTCCAACCTGTCCATTTTTTCAGAAATTCAAGAAACTGTATGAAGCTTTACTGTTGGTACTTGTGTTGATGGAGTGCACTGGAAGGATAACTCTATATTTTTATTCAAACATCAAGTCTGCTGCTTCAATGGAGAGCCAGACATATGTTTTTCAGTGGTATCAATTGATTTCTCTCAAGTCTTGAAAGTAATTGCCCTAAATACACTTGTAGCTCTCATTCTAAAAATAACCAAATGCCATATAAAAGATGCTGACGTTTTCCTGACAAGTATGATTTATGAGGAGCAGCAGTGAGATGACTGGAAGTTTTCCCAGCCAAAGTGATTACAGTGACAACCTCACTATATGGGATGAACTGACAGAGCAGCTGGTTTTACATTTACTCTTTATACATGCACAGCTGGCAAGCACCATCTTTTGGATAGACGGATGTCTGTTTGTTTCAGGGGCAGATAACATATTTATCATGCATCCTCTGTCATCTCCTGAGACTATGAATTGCAATAAATATTAAACATAAAGCTTCAAATTATCAGAGAAAAAGGAATTTTAAGCCTCAATATGTGGTGCAGTCAGGATTACAGCTTGAAACACTGATTACCGCTGCAGTTCTGCACGGCTTCCTCAAACATTATTAATAGGGACAGACTGAGACTACTAACAGTGAAGGAAGTAATCTGGTGGCATGGGCACAAAATGATGGGGGAAAACTAGGATATGAATTGTCAAGAACTTCAGCTGTTTTCGTGGAGTGACCTGGGCACACACTCACTCTGATGGCACTGGATGCACCTCTTGCTGAGGAGTTCCACTTCATCAAACAGAAGGTGAATGCACGTACATGTGCCATCACTGAAGACAGCTAGTATAGAAACATGGAGTCATAGAATAATTTGGGCTGGAAGGCATGTTTAAAGATCATCTAGACCAACACCCCTGCAATGAGCAGGGACCTTTTCGACTAGATTAGGTTGTTCAGAGCCCCGTCCAACCTGACCTTACACGCTAAGTGTGTTCCCTAACATGGCCCGCAAAACCTCAGTTGAACCAACTGAAGCAAGTGACACACTCTACAATAGTGACCACACCTGTCCAAATATAAATTGTCCTCATAGTGGAATGTTTTCTCTACAAGATCTTTGAGGTGCTGTCTTTGGTAATTGATTGCTGCCATTACTGCATTGCAGGTGTGATCGCTGTGCAAGTAATTTATGATCATTTCTATAACTTTGGCAGTAAAATAATGTGAAACCTGCCTGAAGACAAACCCACAGTTACACAAATCTTTCAGAAACACAGCCCTTCTAAAAGCAGATGGTAAAACTATCTCTTTTTACCTGTACGTTTTCTCAGCAGAGCAAAAATGCCTTCATGGTTCATTCTCATTTTATTTAATACACGTGGTGAAAACTTGAGAGGTCACAGGGATTTATGCTAGCAGATTTGGAGGCCTTTTAATATTTACTTAGGCTGTAAAATATAATTTGAATTTTAGAAGTATTTGTCATTGTATCTTAGATGGATAAAGGTATGTTTATTATAGCTGTATTTGCTATGTGTGATTTACATTGTTATATGTTGACTTTTCATTTCCTCAAATGTCACAGTTGCATTTTTTGTCTTTCTAACTTCCTCAAAGTATAGAAAGTTAAATATTTTTTTCACACTGATGGCAATCAAATCTTGTTACAAAGTCTTAGGGTTGGACTGCTATACCTACCGAGCAATGGCTTATTTTTTGAAAAATACCTCATGGTGCAGATCATCTTTGGTACCAACACATTTCATGTACATTTAGGGGATCAGGCCCAGCCAACATGGGTTTATGAGAGTCGGATCCTGCCTGAATAACCTGATCCTATCCTATGAAAAAGTGACCACTTAGTGGATGAGGGAAAGGCTGTGGATGTGTCTACCTGGGCTTTAGTAAAGCCTTAAACATCATTTCCCACAGCATTCTCCTGGAGAAGCAGGCAGCCCATGGCTTGGACAGATGCATTCTTTGTCTGGTTAAAAGCTGGGCTGTATGGCTGGATCCAGAGAGTGCTGGTGAGTAGAACTTAATCGAGCTGGGGGCCAGTTACTAGTGGGGCTCAATACTGGAGACAGTCCTGTTTAATATCTTTATCAGCGATATGGATGAAGGATCAAGGGCACTCTCAGTAAGTTTTAAGATGACACAAACTTGGGTAAGAGTGTAGATCTGGAGGTCTGGAAGGCTCTGCAAAGGGATCTGGACAGGCTGGATCAATGGGCCAAGACCTACTGTATATGGTTCAACAAGGCCAAGGGCCAGGTCCTGCACTTGGGTCACAACAACGCCCTACATTCGCCCACTGAATCTTTAGAAGAGCCCTTTGTTCTTTAATACCTTGAGGTAGTGCAAAAAGAAGATGATGTACACATTTTCTCTGGAGGTACTTTTACTGATAAACTTTAGAAAATAAGGGAGAAAAATAAGGGAACTCAGCAAAAGTTTAAAAGGGCAACATACAACCAAAACAAAGCATTCCACAAAGCACTGACTTAGCACTGACTTAACTCATATAACTTTGCAAAATCCAACCCATTCTGTCCCAAGTTACCTAAAATAACAGGAAAGGAGTACAGAAAGTGAAGAAGGAGTGAAAGAAGAAGGAGAAAGAGTGGTTATTAAATATCTACCACCAGAGAGTCCTGTGCAAGTCCAGCTTCCTCGATGCCAGGCAGCAGATCTGAGGCAAAGATGGAACCACGTGGTGCTGTTTTTATGTGCTTTGGTCCTCTGTGGCCACCCCTCCCAGGCGGGACTTCTGGCCCACTGGCCACTCTGGGGTTCTGAGGCAGTGCTCCCTCTGTGCCAGCCTTTCTGGGGCTGTCATGTGGGTTAAGGCATCACCTCACCTCCATGAGACTTGACCTATCCCTTCCACCCCCCCGCCCCACCCCATAACCTTGAGTTGGTTTGACGCAATAATTAAGAATCCAACATCTCTCTTGCATAATCTGAAGATTGTGCCTGGAAGTTTTGAACAATAACCATAAAGGAGACTTCATGGTGCTCTTAAAAGATGGTCTAATACAGCCAAAGAGTTTATTCTTTTCCCCAGAGCATAATTATGATCTTCAATTTTTTTCCTTTCTCCAGTCTAATTATGTAGAAAGTAACTTGTTTATTCAATCCTGAGGCATTAGTTTTTTAGATCTTAAGCAATATTTGTGGAGAAGCTTCTACTTGTTTATATGTGTTTAATATACAATAATATACCACACAAAGTATTTTCATTTATTTCAACACAATTTTGTCGTATTGAATAGGTCACATTAGTAAGTTATTTAAATCGTTTATTTCTATGTCACCACTATTAAACTTTTTTACCCTCTTCTCATCAGCTATAAGCTTTATCAGCAACGGTTTTTATTGACTTTCAGATCACAGAAAGATTGGCCACAGCCTTTCACAAAAATGGATCCAGGGAAACTCATGCCTGTTTTATCCTGGAAATCAGGCCTCAGGCACATAATCCTTTCAGAGGAATACCAAATACTAGGCAGAGCAAATGTACCATTTGCTACATCTCTGCCTCCTTGTCTGTAGACTGTGAAACTCCTTTGGATGATGCCTGGACAAGTTTATGTACCATACTGTACCTCATTTCTATGTCTCTAAATTTTGGATGAAGACAGTCAAACTTACTAGGTGTATGCATCAGGAGCTCAGACTCTTTGTACCCTTTCAGCCACTGCTGAAACAGTACCAGTTCCAAAATAAGCACTTGACCAAGAAAGAGCACGTAAGCAGGAAATCTAGCCTTCCGCTAGCTGTCATTTAGACTGGACATAGATTAAATGTCGTAGTTCCCCACTTAAGTAAAAAAAGGCATATTTTGAAAAACTGATGAAGGTGTATAGTTTCCACAAAATTCAGAAAAATTTCTGACTTTTCACTGCTTCTGATAATGTGACCTCTCTATGTAGCTGCTTAAATAGAAACTTAGATGCCTCTAAGGCATTAGTTTTGCCTTTTATTCAGCCAAAATCAATCAAAACCTCTTAAAAATAGGGCACAAAACCAATCCAAATATTTGTAGTACAATGGGCTAAATGTTTTGGGGATTAAGGAGCACATAATCATAGAATGGTTTGAGTTGAGTTTGATTAAGGAGCACATAATCATAGAATGGTTAAAGATCATCTAGGTCCAATCCTCCTGCCATGGGCAGGGACACCTTCTATTAGACCAGGTTGTTCAAAGTCCCATCCAACTTGGCTGGAACAATTCCATGAATGGGACATCCACAACTTCTCTAGGCAACCTGTGCCAGTATCTCACCATCCTCCTAGTCAAGAAGAACTGTTTGTATATACCTACCTTTTTGCATGCAGTCCAATCCCCCATGAAGCAGACAAAATATCTGGAATCTAAGGAGCATCTTGACATAAAATTAACATTAATAGTATGTGTTACTTACGAAAAATAAAAAAGGAAATCTTTATGTGCAATTTTTTTTGCTTTCATTGTCTGGTGTGGGCAGACATAACATTTGAGAAACATCTACCCTGGAAAAAAATGTGACACCAAAGGCGTCTAATGGCAAGGTTGGGAAGTCAAATGACAGATGCTTGAGAAACTGAACAGCAAGGGAGTTTGAGAGTTCAGACAGCAGATGCACAGCAAGGCAGAAGGAGTCATCTGAGAGAACACTTGCCATTTTTCATGCACCTGTTTAATTTTTGAACGATAATATTTCTATATGCAAGGGGATGTAAGGAGGCAAAACCAAAGCCAGAAACCCAAGGGGGTGAGGTCTTAAGTTTTTTATTTGGGACTATCAGCCTAGTTGCCCTCGTGAAATCCTTAGTGTAATCAAACGAAGCAGCTGTTTGCACTGCTGGATCTATTCAGACTGGGAAAAAAAGGGGTAAACACTTCTAATGCAAATATCAGCCTTGCCTCTCTACACTTGCTGCAATGATTCTGTTATTTAGCCACTTACGGTGGCAACTGGTGCAGAAAATCTCCAGAGCAAACAAGGCTTTAATTAATAATCAGTTATTTTCTGTAATAAGTAATTGGGAGGAAGCTCAGTTTAATGCTTAAACTTGAATATATCTTTGTGGTCTGATAAAGAAAGTGGTTTACTCAACTGCTTTATTAATATTTCCTCTATATCTGCATGTCAAATTTTAGGATAATGCTATGTTTTTCACAGCTTTGATAAAGAGAAGGAATAGAAATGTGAAGTGGTACTAATCATTAGGATGTGTTGGCTTATTGGAAAATCCATTGACTGAAAATTTTAATGACTTTTCACACTAAATACAAACAATCCCTAAAGGGAAGTTGACATTGCTGGGAATGCTTGCTTCACAAGCCCATAAAAAATGGAAGATTGTATCTAGCACATTACAGGAAATTCTTTTATTACTCAAAGCCCTGAGCACTGAAGCATAAAGTCAGAATACAGAAAATATGTGTCTATATAAGCTGAAGCTCACTTGTATAAATGTGTCAAAGTTCATAATATAAAGCAGAAGAGCTTATTTCATCCTTGGAAACTTTTTCTATACTACAGATATAAACTAATCAAAAATTATGGCTCTCTGATGAAAACATTTTACTTTACACAGATAAATATGTATGATATATAATTCTATGGATGCATTTGATGGGAGATTAGCTCAGTTGGTTAGAGATGGTGCTAATACACCAAGGTCGTGGGTTTGATCCCTGTATGGGCCATTCACTTAACAGTTGGACTCAATGATCCTTGTGAGTCCCTTCCAACTCAGAATGTGATTCTGAGTAATCTTAGTGGTTAATTATTCCAAATTCAACTCAAGGATAGAGTTGCAATCCTTTTTGATTTACCTGTAGCACTAGCCACAATTTTTTCTCTCCTTCTGGCCCTGATTCTCTGCTAAGTGAAGTTAATGAAAATCATTTTGTGCCCTTAAAGGGTGTACTGGATGGGACTGTACCTTTTCCTGTTTGTATGTTTCTCCTGGTTTACTTTCACTCTAGCAGGTAAAAACTCATATGACATTCTAAAACTGTTTAGTAAGTCTTCAGTTCCTTTTGGGTTGTTTCTACTGGTGTACTTGATGAATAAATTCTCTGAGAAGTGTAACAAATTAGCCAACTTACCATAAAGACACATGAGAAAATGCATGCAAATTTATTACTCAGACGTGTTAACATTATTTTCTTTACATATCATCTCAACTTTTTTCTTTTAGTGTATAAGCTATGTATATATATAGCATTTAATATTTTTTTCCCAGTAGTACTTATATCTATTTTGACTTTCACTTCATTCTTGGTTATCTTTTGTGCAATATAATAAATGTGATAGCAAAGGGAGCAGTTTAAGATCTCTGAGGAATATTATTTTAGGTATATAAGTGTATCAAGCAAATATTTTTTAGCACACAGTTATGGGAGGTATCTAAAAATGTAACAACACATTGTATCCCTTCTTTTCTTCAGTGGGTTGAAACTTCTAGCAAGTGACTTCACCCTTCTTTGTCAAAGCTACATAATGTGGAATGCAGCTTTCTTCCCCATGTAACATTGTCGAGACTGTTCACTAAATAACCTTCACAACAGCTTCTCAAAATATCTCTCTAAACTTTCTTATCCCCCTTTTAAACATACAGTAACAGAGTTTAAATGGCTTTCAGATGATAAGTCAGATTTGAATGCACAAGTTTCTCTTTCTTGCTCCCACTCTCATGTTTTGTTCTGCGAGGAGCTGTATATTGGAATAAAGCTTCTCATTCATGATACCTAATTATCCTAGAAGTTCTTTAACAATCCTTTTTTTTTATTTTATTTTACATATTGATGTATTCTAAACCATACATCTGTTTGAAATATTCTGGAACTGTGATAGAAGTGGTAGAATTTTTTAAGGAAATTTTGGGGATAGATGTCAAGCTGTCAGACTGCTGGCCACTGAATTTGCTTTGTGTAACTCCAAAGTCTCAAATGTTGAAAGGAGACTGGCTTGGAGAGAAGGAGTGTATAATTTTCTTTCACAGATATTCCCAAACAATAACTTAATTCTTATATCCAATGTCCATTCCAAAACTGGTTTTGTGGAGGTGCAGTATACTCTTTATCAAAAGCTGGCAATAAATCAGCATTCATCATCTTGACAGCTGCATGCACAAATAGTACTGTTATTCACATGCATTTTGGTGTGTGAAACAGTTTAAATCATAAAGGTTTTGAAAATGTCACTATCAGTGAGGAGTTGACTGGAAGGAAAGATCAGTGGTTTCCTGTGATGCAGATATTAGGCAGTGGAGGAAAGGCAGAGAAACAAAAGCAGCACTGTAATTAAGAGTGATGCTAGCTTCCAAGCTAGTCCATCACTGTCATCCTCTACTGTGTGATTCACAGAATGATGAAAATAAATCAGGTGAATTGCAAGCAAAGAATAGCTATTTTTCTTCAGAATAGGAACTTTGCGTGCATGTCTTAGTTGGAAATACCTGCAATGTCGATGTCAAATGTTGAGATGAGTTCTACTGATTTGCTTAAAAAGCATAGCAAATATAAAAGTTAAGGTACCTCACCAAAACTTGGTCTCCTAGTTAGATACAGGACAATCCAAGGGTTTTATTCTGAAAAGCTTCTCTGCTGACTGGTTTCTTCAGTCCTATACTTCATAAACTTCATTTAGGCAACTTCACTCCATTGCTGTCTATGAAACTCATTCTTTATTCATCCTCTGCCACTCTTTCCTGTACTAAATGTGTCTGGTTTTCCACTAATCAGCTCCTATGGGACTCACATTTTCCTTCCATCATTTCACTATGAATGAATTAATAACAAGCTTGTAAATAATGACTTGCTTTTAAATCAAACTTATTTGTTTTGCTTGTATGTTGCAACCAGCCACACCTATCTTTTCTGTTTAAAATAGGAGTCTGAGAACTCTTGATATTATTTTTAATCCTAATTTTTAAAGTCTTAAAATGTATCCTTATTCCTGTGAGGGCTAAACCAAATTTGTATGTAAAAGATTGCCTACAGCTGATCTGTGGGAAGTTTTGTTTGGGTGTTTTGGGGAATAAAAATTGAGAAAAAAAAATTTTCCCCAAGTAGCTCTGGTACCCAAAGAAATTCATGGGAATGCAGGAGAGCCAGATCATAGTATCATAGAATCATAG